>LWCB01012959.1:0-10388 GCA_001630525.1 Coelastrella sp. M60 | reverse complement strand
GTTCTCTGTTGCATGTACCGACATCAGGGTGTAAAACGAAATCCGGTAATATCCGCAGCGCAGACAAGCCCCGGTAGAAGCTCTGCACCACGCTTCAGCCAGGTTCAGGGACCATATGCTGTCAGCAGTTTGCCAGTGCTGAATATTCCTTTGGGGCCGAGCCCCATTGACCCCACGAGCGCGCTGCAGCTGCAGCTGGAAGTACTTACCCCACAAAGTAGGTTTGCTGTTCAGCAACTGTCAGGATTGACCCTGCAGCGAGCCCTACAGCAGCATCAAGCATACCCTGTGTGGCGGCATCCTGTACAGGACGTCATCATAGCATCCCATGTTGGCTCACATATGACGGATGCTGGTGTGTTGAGCCCTATCGCTAGATACAAGCATTGACAAACATGCTTGAGACACTGAACATTGCCAGACTCCAGGTGTTGCAGTTGTGGGTTGCATGCAATTCTGCATGTTTCAGGTACCATGCATATGCATGCATGCATGCATGCATGCATGCATGCATTAATCATTCTGTAAGAGCCAGAGCTCTCTGCAAGGCCCTTTAGGTGTACAACAGCATAAACTCAATCACCTATATCATACCAACACTATATAAACTCTGTGACAAACTGCTCCCACCACCTATTTCCTGCATGTAGCCAAGCCCAGATGTCCTGTGGTGCTGTTCACTCCGGGGTTCCTGCTGAATAGCAGCTTGTACCGCTCCTATGCCACCCGCCTGGCTAGCTGGGGGTACACGTGTGTGCTCTGGGACCTATCTGATGTTCTAGATGATACCCTTACAATCGCGTACATGAAGCAGGTTTGTGATTGCCTGCAGGAACAAGCAGACAGTCAGATGTACCTGTCAGCTGTGCAGATCATGGCCTGATGGATGCCATCAGACATGCATGACGCGATTGTCCAGTCTGTGAATGGCATTATCAGTTTTACTGTTCAACGTGCATTGGTGACTGCTGGCATGGGTCAGTGCAATTTCACAGGGCATGACCACCGATGCAAAGATAGGTTGATCCCGCAACTGTATTTGCAGCATCATGAGCTGCTAGAACTCTGTTCATGCGTTCAGGTGATGGATGTTTGCAGCAAAGATCCTCGTCTCAAACAGTACTGCGACTGTGACAAGCTGCTGCTCATGGGGCACTCAAGAGGAGCAAAGCTGAGCTGCTTACTGGCTGACCAGGTGTGCACATCAGTGTGATGTTAGCCTTGGGAGGTGCACATGTACGTAGACTAGAATGCACCTCTTTTGCTGAACGCCTTTGTGTGTTGCCAGAGCGTGCATCAAATGACAGGTATTACTTCCCTCTGCATGATGGCGAGCAGTGAGACAGATGCTGACGTATGCATGTGTGAGTCATCTTTACGGAAAGATGTGATGGTCTCTGAGCGCAAAATGCAGAATGTGCATTCAACCTGCCCTGCAGGATCCCAGGGTTCAAGGATTGTGTTTGATAGACCCAGTAGACAACAGCAGCTTTGGCCCTCAGGGAGTTGGCTATCCATCTGCCCTGCCAGCCCTGCAGTCAGTTGCAGCCAAGCGGCAGCTCCCGGTACTGATAGTGGGCGCGGCACTCAACACAGATGTTGTTCCTGTAGAAGCCAACTGGCGGCGTTTTGCAGCAGCAGTGACAGCAGGCAGAGCCCCTGTATGGGAGGTTGTGCTGAAAGGCAGTAGCCACTTGCAGTTTCTGGATAAGCAGATGCCGCTGTTTGCCATGTTTAGTAACAATGGACCAACACCGGATGAAGTAGTCAGGGAGATCACACAGGTGAGGAGGGCTGCAGGAGATTGTGGTGATGACATCACTTCATATTGTGAAGGGAGTGGGTTGGCAGCTGCTTATGACCTCCGCGATGTATTGCAAGCCTTCTGCTGTTACTGCAGAGTTTGTACTGATACGTGTGTGCTTGTGCCGTGACATGTCGTGCTGCAGAACAAGCAGAAGTCATGTCATCAACATTTCTAGTTATGATAAACAGGCTTGCTGCTTTCTTACTGATAGGCAATTGTACTGGCTAACCTTGTATAGCAGTGTGTAGCTTGATTGTTTCTGTTACATGCTATTCTTGTCCGGCCCTGTTCTGCAGACTTGCATGGTTGCCTTCAGCCAGTTAGCACTTTGCCCTGTCAGCACATACAGCAGCGCACAGGTGCAGACCTTGTTAGCAGAAGAAGGTGAAGCCCTGAAAGGATTAGCACCTCTAGAGTGCAGCTTGCAGAACATCTGCCAGCTCAGGACAGCCTCTCCTGCAGGATCAAGCAGTAGCTATGCACCGGCAGGTGATTGTAGCAGTAGTGAGCAGCAGGCAGGCAGGAGTAGGACTGATGGTGCAGGATACACTCGTACCGCTGCAACAGGGAGGGCGAAGCCTGTGCAGGCAAGTTACAGTCAATTGATGAACATGCGGGCAAAAGAGTTGAAGCGGTTGCTGCAGGAACATGGTGTGGACAGTTCTGACTGCTTTGAGAAGGAGGAGCTGGTGAAACGTGTGCTGGAAAAATGCACACTGGCAGCGTGATTGGTACTGTGTTATGTTGCTGTGGGATGTGTTGTGTCACAGTGTGCTGGGTCTTGGTTGGAGACTCAGCAACGACTGGTGCAGATGCGCCTTGTACTTTGTTGCTGTTGGTTCGTTCTGATGCTTGATTTCTGCTGTCCCTGCCTTTGGCTGTCAGGGTAATTGCAGGGCAAGCAGTTGAGACTAATACGCTGCCCGTCATGCAATCATGAGTGTGGTAGATGTGCTTATAGGGCAGCCAGTGATCTGAACAAAATTAAGCAGTGAACCTGCTGAGATTGACATCAACAAACTGCTTGTTTTATTTTAATGTTTCTGGTATGGATCTGGATGCTTTTGCACAGTCAGGGCTCGTGCACAAGCTCAGTATTTGCAGACAGGCCCATGGCAGATGGAGAAAAAAGACAAGTGCGAGCATGACCACTGCTTGGTTATGCTGCTGACTCTTCTCATGCAACAAGATAAGTATGCACAGCTTATGATTTTGAAAGTGTTCTGTGTGGCTAAGCTCCGTCGTGTTCTGATCATCACCGGCAGCAAAGAAACAGTACCCCATGCGTAGATTAGAATTCTCATGCCATCGTCTGCCGACTAGACATGAGTGGTGGCAACAGTGATGTGCAAGTGTACCTTCTCGCACTTTTCAGCAACATAGAGCCGTTGCAAGAACCGCTTTACCGTGCAACATGTTGGTGCATGACCGTCAGGCATGCTTGGACAGCGATTGAAAACATCGGTAAACCTTGGCCATCTGACTACAGTAGAAACAACATGATGTAGTTCCATACCATACTGCCGGTCAAAAAACGGCTCTGAACTCCTTTCTTGAAGGGGTTCGCGAACAGACACATCTCACGCCAGTACATATTCTCAAACCAAAGTCTTGACGGGACGGGCACATGCGTTTGTTTAATAGCATATTGCGCGCTGTTGTGTTGTGTCTGTAAAGTTGTTGGCCGTTCTATGCTTGACGTGCACTCACAGCTGTGCAGGTCCCACATACACCAGACTATATCGTTCCTGAAGATTTTACTGCACGTACTTTCCCATAACAACACGTTTGTCAGCTTATTGATAAACAGGAGGCTTTAGTAGCAGAAGGGGCCTTCTTTGTCGACAGAACAAGCTTCTGGGAAGGCTGCCGTTTTCTTTCACCTGCGTGCGCTTTACACGACACTTCTGGTGAGGTACGGGACACGTTTGTCGCTTTTTTATGACATCAAAGTTGTTCTGATGCAGTCAGCGACAATAGCCTGTCCGCAGTACTGCCCGCGTGTTCCAAATTCGAAATTTGCAGTACAACATGTTGCATCAGTGGGTGCTTCTGGTCAATGCATGGTGCATACGCTGCACTGCATGCTAGATACTCAGCAATAACCAACCGCATGAACTCCATCCTTGTGCCTTGTTGACCATTGTTGTGCGGGGCCGTTCGGACAGTCCTCACATGGGCCACGGCCAACGAAGTAATTGTTGATCTCACTCAATGACTTTCTGGCTCTCCAGGGATCTTAGCTGGCTGTCATCTGCAGTCCAGCAACATAGCCAGCGGCAGGATGCTTGGGAACGACGAGAACTCCTTGCCCGCGTGCTGTAAAGCAAGTAATGCACACAGAAATCAGAAGACCCCGCTGGCTGTCAAGGTTTTTGCTGGTTCTCCACTTTCCATCGCCTCTTCAGACAATGTCTGCTCCGGGATCCTGGCTCCTCAACGACGGGTTGATGATCTGCTACGCCAGCTGACTGTTGTTCGCCATCAACTATATGAGGAACGCCAAACCACTGAAAGCTTGCAAGCGGAGCTGCAGGGCGTGCAGGACCAGCTGTTAAACCTTCAGGCCCAGCTGCAGCAAGCAAGCACCAAAGAAGCAGACCTGACGCAGCAGCTCTCTGCAGCAAACAAGCAGCTTCAGCGTGCACGTCAAAGTGCTGAGGCATCCGAATCAGCTAGGATGAAAGCTGCAGTTGACTGCAACCACTCAGCAGGCATAGCCCTCAGGAGATTGAAGGAGGTCCAGCAACTGCGGCAGGTAGTGCAGCAGCAGGCGGAGCATACTGCAACCATGCAGCAAGCACTCACCAGTGTTAATGCACAGTTGACTTATTCCAGGCAGCTCCATGCTCATACTGCCGCTTTGCTGTCCATGCGTGACATGCAACTGGCCCATGCCACGCAGCAGCACAGCACAGTGCTAGCATCAGCAAGCACGAGCCCAATTGCACAGCAGTGTGCTCAGCAGCACGAGGTGGCCACAGAGGAAGCACTGGCACAGACAGCAGTATGCAGCCAGTGTCAGGTAATTACAAGCAATGGACGCAGCATCACAGCATCAGCAGAGGGTCATGAGGATTGCTGCGACAGCGAGTGCAGCATCGTCCCCAACAAGTCAGAATGTGATGAAGCAGATGAAGGAACTGGTACTCCAATCGCCCATCATCCTGCCCGCCCTAATTTTTATATTCGTGAGTATAAGGGCAGTCGGCTGTCCTTGGTAGATGACTTTGACAGAGCAGCAGCAGCTAACACACAGCAGCCTGCTGTGGGATTAACAGCACCCTGCTTCGAGTCAGGTCAGCCAATCAAGCAACCAGCAGAGCTGTTCGCAAAGGATGGTACAGACAGCAACGACAGTGGCATTTCTGATACCCTGGGCAAGGATTCCAGTAGGGTCAATGATCGCAAGGGTTTTAAGATGATGATGAAGCGCAAGACTGCAAGTGTGTTGCAGGCACTGAGGTCAACTGGTGGTCTGAGACAGCGCTTACTATGAGGCCATTAAGTTGTTCTGGTTGTATGTTTGCAGCAGGCAACAGTGTGTGTGAAACAAAGAAGTTTGGCTCGTGCAGCAAGTGAAAGCAATGCTGGCTGATGATAAAAAGCAATGCTGCCCATCAGCGTGTGTGTCTCATTGTTGGCAGGTGTGAGTGTTTGTGCTGATGCCAGTCAGGTTGCTATTTGAGTGCATTGAATTTATGTCATCTTACGGCATGGCTGGCTAGTATGAGCTGCTTGTTGGGATGATTTGTGTTTTGGTTGTTGTTGTCTGACTGCTGTGACCAGTTCTGCAAGACATTGTTGTCATAGATGATTTCAGCTGGATGATGAGCTGGAGTATGACAACACATGTTGCCTTGCTCTCCTGCATTGCATACAACAAGTCTTATTGTTACATTGTTGTGGTCGCTTCCCTGGAGTATATGTCTTGCGCTCCATAGCAGCAAATTTCATATGCAACTGCAAAGTTGCTGGCAGCTGAATAAGTTGTCACAGAATATTATGCATTGACATGATGCATGCATTCAGCAGGGACTGTCCCATGACCTTGGTCGCTCCTTTTTATGCAGGCAAGTGTCCTTGGTCAGTACTTCCTGGCATACCACTGCAGCCGTCGGTGCCGTTCTGTTGCATACTCCTCAGGAAATCAAATGCCCAAGTGGGCCAACTTGTTTGTTTGGCAGTGGTTCTTAACTGGTACTAGCCTAGCTAGTAGCTGTTCTACTGATATTCATAGGTCCTGCCTCAGTTGGTCAAAGTGTGAACGCTGAGGTATTATCTATGTTCTATGTTCACCGTTAACAGCTGCTGTTTGACCTATGGTACATGGCGTGAGGTCTTCAAGCATGCTTGAACCAACTGCCACCACTAGTGGTCTCCTGTGTGACCGTGGGACTTTTCTGTTTGACCTTACACCTTGACTGAGTAACTTAGGCTGCGGGCATGTGTTGGCCGGCTTGTTTGTTTTATACATAATCAACTTTGAAAGTCAGGTGCATGCACGCGAGAAAGCAAATAACTCAAATATATCTGCTTGCCTGAATGTATGCATTGCCCTTTGCTGTCCCATGTGTAGTAGTAGTAATAAGTGTAAGCAGCCTTGTTTGTTCGTTTGTGTTGGGACCTTCAAAGACTCCTACTAGGAGCTTGAAGCTGCTGATGCAACTTGATGTAACTCAGAGTTACGTCATGCTGCATTTACTGCGTTGAATTACATGAGCAACACACAGGCAATTTCCAATTGGGCCTGGGACTGTGCATGCATGATGTGACACTGAACCGTCCAAGTGCAAGTTGCTGGTGTTGCTGCCAACCGCCTGAGTACCATCATGGAGTTACCTGGCAACTGATGCATGGTGACAGCAGTATCCGATACAGCTAAAAAGTCATATATCGCAAAGTATTACATTGCTCCCGGGGCCACTGGTCAGCGACAACTGCAAATAGAACTTCCATTTGGCTCATGATGAGCCAAGCACAGGCAGCATATCATATGATATGCATACAGAAAAACAACAGCCTGAGCAATATGTAGAAAATACGCATCAGCGATAGCAATGTTGCCATCGGCCCCGCGCCCCATTTCAGAAGCGGACAACAACAGCCTGGGCAAGTCGGCAACGATGACCATGAGATCAATGACGCACCATTCAACGAGTGCCCTCAAGCAACCTCACTGGCACTATCCATGGCACAAGTAGCTGCTGGCCCCCTAAGTTGGGACACATGTGCAAAACAAGAGACAGTTCAATGAACAAGGATCACCGGGCAGGTCCAACCATTGCTGCAAGTTGCTGCCCAAGTAAAACAGAGCTGTAACAGAGCTGTTGGAACTTCTCATCCCTATCGCAGTAGAAAAAACAGGACCCAGACTTTGACGCAGCATGATAAACGATTACAACCCACAGTCCTTAGGTGCCATTCAGCTCAGTGTATGACAGGCTCATAACAGCGCATGTACCGCCCGCTATGCTGCTGCTGGCAGCAGTGCGCTGCCAGTGGTGCCAGCAGCGACAGCAGATGTTTGCTGTTGCACTACACAGAAGCAGTAAGGCACCTAGCTAGTTATTGTTGCCTCCTGCTAGACCTATGAGGGTCAAAACCCACAAGAACAAGTTGATGATATCCAAGTAGATGTTGAGAGCAGCAAACACATACTCATCTGGGCTGATGCTGTAATACCTGCCTCCCATGACCAGCTGAATGTCATACAGCAAGTATGCACTGAACAACAAGCAAGCAATGCCAGCAATGATGAGATATAGGATACGAGTGCGCCAGATCATTCCAATAATCAGCAGCACGATGAAAGCGATGAACGCCACCAGGAGCATTGTCCCCCATCTTGTTACATCGATCTTGGTGTTGATTGCAAAGATGGTGATGGCGATTACGGCCGCTGTAGGCAGCAGCAGCAGCAGCAGCAGCAGCAGCAATACAAAGAAAACATCAGAACTGACCTTCCAGAACATCAGCACGATACATAAGCATCAATCCGAACCCCTGCAGTAAACAACCGAAGCTATATGTGCAGCTGTTCTTAGTCAGGGTACCTGGGTGTTGCTAGCAACTTGCAGCCTGAAATAAGTCATTTCATCACACTGTGCTGCAGTCATCAGTAGCTAGAGGCGCTGTTAAATGGCGTAGTATTGGTGCCTGCACATACCTGCTGTGACCCCAAACGCCAGCATGACCGCCTCAATGTTGTAGAACGCTGATATCATTCCCACCAGGAAGGCCTGCACTACCGTGAATGCCCCAAGCAAGATCATATTCATGGGCCACACCCTCCTGGCCTTCTCGACACAGGCCAACACCAGAATGAGACCAATGGCAAGACCCCAGGCAGTCCACATGGGCCAGCTGTTCTGTCGAAGGTATAACTGCAGGTACAGCAGGAGTACAGCAGGAGTAGAGCAGGAGCCGGACGTGTGAGATGGCACGCAACTCATTTGTTTGACTGTCAAATGCGGGTCAGGTATGGGCGCTGGTGTCCATGTCACGAAGACGTTCTCACTGTGTATTAAGGGATGGGATATGATGCAAAGAGCAGGAGTAGCAGTTGCGGTCTGTGCTACAAGCGGTACGTTGAGAGTATGTTGACACTGGTGAAAATTGTGACTCCTGCACAAAGTGCATGTCTTGCATATGCCATTATGTGGCTGATTCAGAGATGTATTGAGACTGACTACGTAGCAATAATGGATATTATTGTATCTGGTAGGCATGGTGGTGCAGCGCAATACTGATATTGCTGTTATGGAGTTGTTGCTCACCTTGATGTCTGGTACAAACAGGCATACACAAGCAAAGCCCACTGTGACTAGCAGCTGCACGGACACGATGGCAAACACCTGCATCAGCAATACAAGCATCACAAGCATATTATACTTTAGTCCCGTTGTTGCCTAAACATGCACAACGCAGAGGTGTTTTGCGTGTCATTCACAATGTCAGGTGTTGTAGGCTGTTCATACCTACGGATGTTGCTGCATAAAATGGACAATGACAGAGGTGCTTGCAGAATAGACCAATTCAGTTCAAGAAGACTGGGCCTGCAATACAGCGCTGCCGGAATGCAGAAGCAGCAGACCTGTCAGTAGCAGCTGCTTTGTTTGTTTGTACTGCTCGTTTGACAAAGCATCAGGCTTGATTGGCCTACCTTTCTGACAAAACCGTTCCTGACTTTGGTTTCCGCGAATTTCATGGATGTTTCGGTGTCTGGGTCCACGTTGACAACGTAACTGCCACCCAGACTGGTTGACCCTTGATTGCCATAGCGAGTAGGAGGTACAGCAGCTGCTGGTGGAGGTTGATAACCATAATTGACGGGCTGCTGCTGAGGTGGGTACCCCGCTGGCCCTGGAGGTGGATAAGGTGCTGGCTGCGAGTTTCCATAGCCATACTGCGCTGGTTGTACGGGATAGGGGCCTTGCTGCTGAGGGGGGTACCCATAACCGTCAAACCCACCAAGCTGCTTTGGATCCTGACCCTGAAACTGTGGATGTGCGGGAGCTCCCGGTGGCACAGAACCAGCAGGCCATGGGCCTGCAACCAGAAGGCCAAAAGAACTTGACACGCATGAGTGAGGCCAGATCACACAGCAACAGCAAGAGGAGGGTGTATGGTGAGCCTGGTGCTGTTAACTTTTATCATAGTCTGATACTGAACCTACCCTGGCCTGGTTGCATGGTGATCAAGTTGTCGCTGGTTGTGAGTGACCGATGGATGTTGCCTACCCCCGAAGAATGCTGCCTGCTGTGCTAGTAAGGAAATCCTGCACAACTTCGTTGTTGCAAATGGACAGATATACTGATTGGAGGCGTGCGTTGATAAGGCATGCGACCGCTCCTAGACCAGGGGGTGTGATATTCCCTTCCGAGGGTGTGAGAGCCGCTGGGGTGCAGCCATTTGGTAGGCCGCACTTCCACTTGGCAAGTGTACACTCATTATCAGATGCGGCGTGACATACACGTAGGCGTACACTGCTGGGTGGTGTCAGCTCGTAGCTGCTTGATCTGTGCAAACAACACACCACTCACGCTGCACGAGCCAAACTTTCCTTCACCTCACTGAAGCATCAAGCATAAGAAGACGGCAACCATGACCAAACACCGGAACAGCCCGAGTTACAAAACTTTGTCGCCAACAAAAGAAGCAAGTTGACGCCCGACTGTTACGCCACAGTGCACCTCCCATGCCATCCTGCCTGTTTGTTACTGCTACATTACAGCATCAACAGTAGCAGACCCTATGCCACAGATGTCTGCAGCCTCTGAGCTGGGAAGTACAAGCTAATTACTTCTTGCCCTTGCCCTTGGCAGCCTTGGCCTCCTGCTCCACCAGGTAGGTGGTGGCGCACTTGCCGCAGTAGACGCGGTCAAAGTGGGTGGCCATGAAGATGCCGGGGCCGCACTGGGGGCACTGCTTCCTCAGGCGAGACACCTTACCGGAGTCATCCACCTGCACAGAGAGAGACACGACAACATACTCACACTTCTAATATGAAAGCAGACAGCGGCCAGCAAACTGCACAAACAACCGACAAACATGCAAGCATTCAGCTGCAGCAAGCTGG
>LWCB01012939.1:0-16738 GCA_001630525.1 Coelastrella sp. M60 | reverse complement strand
CACGCAACATTACTGCACATTTCTGCAGCGTGGTGTGCTGGTGTGTGCGGCAGCAGACAGTGTTCTTGGTAGCAGTCATTTCATCACCTGGTGACGTCTCAGTCAGCTGCTTGTTTAGAACCCCACAAATAAGCCTCAGTAATTTGGCTACAATGGCATGTGTCTTGGTGGATGACAATGGCGTCATCAACCAAGACACAGCACCTGTTGATTTACATTACTCACAAGCTCGTTTGTCTTCTGTGATGCAGAACAAGCAGGAAATTGAGGAGAAGGCAGCGCACTTCAACCCCAATGATGACCCCATGATTGAGGTAAGCCACTTTCTGCAGCAATGTCCTGACTTCATGTGCAATACACAGCTGCATCTCAACATAGCGCCCTGTGCAGGCCGAGATGCTTCGATGGCTTTCCGCATAGCTCAAGCACGTTACGTGCACCAGCTTCCGTTGACGAATCTGCAGCATCAGCATGAGAGCAGATTACTGCATTCACCTTCTGCGTATTAGCCGAATGCAGCACAGCTTAGTGCAGTCCTTGAACAGCTCATGTGCTGTGCATGTGCTAAGGGATGGGTGTAGATAACATAAGTGACGGTGTGATTCTCTTGTGCAGGGTGATCCCTACAAGACGCTGTTTGTGTCACGCTTGAGCTATGAAGTGACAGAGCGCAAGTTGAGGCATGAGTTTGAGGAGTTTGGCCCAATCAAGCGGATCAGGCTTGTGCACGACAGGAATACAGGTCAGATTTCAGCTACTCATGTGATTATGCCCGAGCCATCATTGTACAGCTCTGCCGCTGTTCTTCTGCTTACCTTGTTGATACCCGGTACTGTGCAAGGATTGACAGGCATTAAGTGCAGCCACCTTGGCTACTTCTTGGCTGTCTCAGGTCTCAGTGTAGCAGGAAGCAGTTGTGCTATTTGCTGAACAGTCAATCTGGCAGCCATTAATCTTTTTTGCGGTTCACAACACTGTGAGTGAGTGAGGCTTACTTAAATAACTCTTTTGCTGCAGATCGACCTCGTGGTTATGCCTTCATTGAGTATGAGCACAAAAAGGACATGAAGGAGGCTTACAAGATGAGTGATGGCAGGAAGGTCGAAAGCAGACGCATCCTAGTCGATGTAGAGCGTGGCAGAACAGTCGAAAACTGGTGAGCAGCATGGATCATCCGAACTGACTGCTACAGATTGATTACACAAATGCCTGCGAACGTACATAGAGCCTGTTGTGATTCAATTGCTGGCATGCAACAGCAGTATAGCAGGTATGAAATCGACACACTGCTAGAGATAGCTGCTCTCTGCATGTGCTTGTGTGAGTGAATGATTCACTTGTTTGACTACTTTCGTTGTGTCGTGCAGGCGACCCATGCGATTAGGTGGTGGGCTTGGAGGAGACAGCAGAGCACCCAAGGAGCCACGTAAGAAGCTCCTAGCAGATGCTGTAGCCAAGGGATTAGCACCACCACCAGATGAGTCACGGGCTCCTATCAGGTACAGTACCAAGGGGTTGGGGTTCTGGGGTGGTCTGGTAAGCAGCTTGGTAAGCTGGCTGTGGCTTACAAGATCTGCATCTGCAATACACCACGCTATTAGCAAGTTGGGAAACATGCAACATAACAGATACAGCAGGGTGGGTCATGACAGCGCAGTCATTGCACAACAGACTATGCCAGTATGCCCCTCAGATGTCAGATATGTAGACGAAGCGTGTCAGGTGCATTGTTCATTCCTGCGCATTCGCATACAGCACACAGATTACTGCATACACACTGTGGCACAGCAAGCAGTTGGGTTGAGAGTGCAGCAGTAGACTTGTCAGCATGGTGAGGTAGTTATGGTGTTGGTGACACGCCTGATCGAGACCATTTCTGGGTATACAAGCTTACACACTCGACACAAGCCGTTTGAACACCAGTGTTTCTTGTACCACCCGTTGTTGCGCATCACATGGTTTGGTTGGGTTGGGTAAGTGCATTGGTAAGTGTGTTGACGGTAAGACGTTACACACTAGGCACCCCCACCAACAGTTTGCACAGTTACAACCACACAATGTGTAAGCAGTGAATTGCAGCGGTGGGGCAGCACGCCTTGGCGGTAAGACAAGGCCGTGCTTACCCCATAAGGCTGTCTAGCAAGTGATCAGAGTTCATACTCAATGCTCAATTTCATGCATGTGATACATCTTTGCTGTGTAGCTCACAATCTCCTGCCTGTCGTATGCACTGTGTGCATTGCTGCTGTTATGTACCTTGTTGGGCATCTCTACATTGGTGACCTTGGTATGGGGGTCATGGTCTTATCTGGATGGTCGTGTAATGCTGGTTCTGGATGGCGTGGTCTGGTGTTTCCTACATCCTATCCAACCCTTGGCGAAAACCGTCGGGACAACCTTTTGGACAAACAACTTACAAACCCGCAGGCGAGATGAACCTCGTGGACCACCTCGTGACTTTGACCGGCCGCCTCCACGTGACTTCGATCGCGGGCCGCCACGTGACATGCGTGGACCTCCTCCAGACCGCTTTGATCGTGGTTTCCCACGTGACATGCGGGGCCCGCCACCTGGCTATGATGGGGACAGAGACAGAGAGGGTCGTGGCTTTGATGAGCGGGAACGTATGCGGGAACGGGATCGTGACAGAGGCTTTGACAGGGATTACAGAGACAGGGGGGACAGGGAGAGGGGAGACAGGGACAGGGGAGACAGGGAAAGGGGGGATAGGGAGAAACGTCCTAGGGAGCCGTCACCTGGCAGGTACGTTTTGTTGGTGCATGTTTCCGATCTGTTCTGTCTGTGCTCATTCGCAGCCTCATAAACGTCGTGTCAATTGGAGCTGCTTGGTGAACAGTATGTGCATGATGTAGATGCCATAGTGCTGCTTTACACTGTGAGACACCTCTAGTAAGTAGTTGACCGTGCTGGACCTGCCATGCATGCAAGTTCTGTTAACTGACACACCGGCTGTCTTTTGCCATCCAGGGACTACAAACGTGGCAGGCGTGATGATGAGCCCCGGCGGCGGTCTGACAGGGATTACTAGGCTGCAGAAAGTACAACAGCAGCACCCGCAGCTGCTGCCGCGATAGTAGCTGTCACTTCTAGCAGTTCAGCCCTGGCTCTCAGTCAATAGCAGGTTACCTTGTTCTGCTTTTGCCCTTGTGCTGATGGGAAGTCGTACCACCGCAGCTTGCTACTTCAGAAAGGCACCTGTTGATGCTCAGCATAAGGATGTTTGGTCAATCTCTGCTTCAGGCTTGCGCCCCTGGCTGGTTCAGCCAAAAACTGGCAAACTTGCCTGTGGGTTGACAGCTTTTACAACCCAGCAGTGCCATTCCGCACCATAACTGGTGGTGGCGTTGCAGTGATTCTGCTTGCTCAGCCTCGTCGCTGGCACTCAGTGAGACTGCTAGGCATACCTGTCACATGCTTGCTTATCAGCCGTCAAGTGTCTGAGCACGTAGTGCAAGTGCAGCATGCATGCCAAGCTATGGAGTTTGCAAAAATCAATTGAAGTGTAATAGTTTGTATGCTGCATGTATTGCATGTGTTCCTTGGTGGAGGAATTTGTCCTGGCACTGGAGTGAGAATGTGAATGAACGGCTGTGATGGGTGTCATATGTGTGATTTCTCATGAATGAGTGACCTGGCTCAGACTCTGTTCAGTGAATGGTCACAAATTTGTATTCAAATGGGTAACCAGGCCCAGAGTGAAGCTATTCACGCGACAGCCACTCTGGATGTTGCCAGACTAAGTTAGTCATAAAGCTAAACACAGAAATTCTTCTAGACTGCTGTGCTGCACCACAAACGCCTTCCAGAGTAGGCTACATGTCCAAGCAGTTTGCATCTTGTACCAGCGCTGCAAATGGCGGCCATTCGCATGATGTCTTATCATAATGGTTACAGCAGCATGCAGAAGTACCTGGTGCCGTGACAAAACTCTCAGAGACAGTGTTGTGAGCACAAAACAAACCCGCTCCAGCCATACGGTGCTGTGACATTGCCAATGCGAGTCCATAGAACACAGCGATGACGGTGCTTATCATCAAGGCTTGAGTGGGCCTATCCCCGATGGGTCGCAGACAGATGTAATTACATCTGCCACCACAGGGCACATCAACTTGTTGCATCACCTTACAAGAAAGCAATTACTGCCAAAATGGCAGTTACTATATCTAGAAACTGTACAGGCTGGCATTCTATCGCATTTCCCTCAGGGAATCATTGCCCAAGGGCCATATGGCCGGAGTGGGTTACTTTGTTTGTTTGCTAGAAACTGTACAGGCTGCCAGTGGCAGCTGAGTGTCTGCACCATGTGCGCTGTAGCCTGAATGACTTTCACAATGGTATGTGCTAGGTATTACCAAAGATGCCTTATCATAGTGGACTGCAACACCAGCAGCGACCACTGAGCAAGCTGATCAACACATCCAGACAGGCAAATAAGACTTGACCTAGCAGAGTGACTACTGTACAAACCCACACTCAGGAGTGTAGTCACTCGCTCATCTCGTCGCTGCTGCTACCATCAGCGGCTTCACCCACATTCAGCTCCACCTCATACTCCTGATCACAGCCCAACCAGCTGTCACACATGAAGAACAGCGTCAACTTGGCTTGTCCCACCTCTGAAGGAGCATCAAACTGCAGCTTCACACGCTGTGCCTTGCCAAAGCTGACACGCTTGATGCCCAACAGCTTGTTGGCCTTGGGGTTACCCACGACTAACCACCAACCCTCTTCTCGTACACCTGAGAACCGTGGTGCATGTACTGGGGGCAGCTCCTGGCCTTCCATCTCTCTGTCCAAGTTTACTATGAGTGTTACTGTATCTCCTGCTGCTACATCCGCCCCCTCTGGAAGCTCTGTTGTTACACTGATGTCGGGGTAGCGGTTGCAGACTGCGGTGAGCTCGTCAAGCTGACGGTCACTCAACTGCAACACAGAACAGCAGGTGATGTCAGCAACTAGACGCCACCAGATCATCTTGATGGAGCTGTCGAGACCAAGGAAGTCTTGCATGCTGCATGCTACCAACCGCATACAATGCATAACACTGCAACAGTCGACAGCTTATCTGCACAACACGCCAGCAGCAACACAATCTCACCTGCAGCAGCTCCCGCCTTTCCTCTTCATCCATCTCTATCAGGTCGAACACCGTGCTGATGTCCTTAGCTGCTGCTGCAGCTGCTATCTGTGGTGTGATGTGCGGCAACTGCAGCAGCGGGCTGTCCTTCTCCCACTGGCCCTGCACCACCATCTGGCACATCTCCATGGCCGCCAGGGCAGGATGAAGCCAGCCACTACTGGCAACAACATCCACAATAGCCTGCAGGTGCATTGAGGTGTTCAAACGGCAGCACTATGATCAGCACCAAGTAGTTGAAGCAAGCCTCTGCTGTTCACCAAAACTACTCTGCCTGCAGAGCGTGCCCTCCAAAACACTATGTCATACACAACAAGGTTGACGTTGCTGTTGGCACAGTGGTACAAAGTACTCACAGAAGTACAAAGTACTACCGGAATAAACTTAACTGAGTGCCTGGATCAACCCCTGTGCACACACAGTGACACAAAGTCACATCAAGATCGACTGAACAGGCCTGAGGGCATGCACTAACGCCTGTGTTCTTGACCACACCAATCACTCTGCTAGGACTCACCTGTAGTAACCGAGCAGAGTCCTTGACTGCAGTCCTTGTATCATTTGCCAAATCACCACTCAACCGCTCCCTGCTGAAGTGAGACTGCAGCAGTGCATTTACCTTGGTGTGCGGGTCGCTGTACCTTGGCTTGTCAACTGACACTGGAGCATGCTTCAGCATCCTCTCCACCACGTTCTCTTCGCCAGGTCTCATTGGCAAGGTGTCAAACTCACTGGCTGCAGCAACAATCTCCAGCAATCCCTTCACCTTGGTCTTAGGAGTCAATGAGTTGGCAAAGAGCTCAATGGTGGTGTATGTGATGTAGTAGTAGCTGGCAATCATACCCAGGTTGAGAGGAGCAAGGTCCATCTCATCCTCAATGGTGATCACCTGCAGTCAGCAGCATTGATCCTTATTGGTTTCCACTTAGCTACCAACAGTGCTGGTGCATACATCACATCACAGCAGTGACACATTTGAATGATTCAGGTTCAGCTGCAAACACAGCAGATCATGTTCAAGCACACTTATGCTTGGATGTTTGTCAGGCTTGCATTGTGCGGCTGCCATTGTGCAGCCTGCGTTGTGCTTGACACTCGTTGCTGTGCATTGTGCTACTGATTTGGTTGACATCATGTGCTGATGAAAACCAGAATCAGAACTCATGTCATCTCCAGAGAGTAGATTACCTTGCTGTTGGCCAGGTCATTCAGTGTGTTCTCCACAAGATCTGACAAGTGGTCACTCAGATGCCTGTGACTGGTACCATGCAGGTTGTAGTAGTTGGGGTTCTGAGTCAAACGTCGGTAGAGGAATGTCCAGGTCAGGTAGTCTACAGCATCTTGCTTGTTCTCAATAGTGCGGGTTACGATCTCTGCGACAGCAATACACAGCAGTCTTGCACCTCAGCATGATTGAGCATAACCCCTGGCATTGAGTAGCTGGTCTCAGCAGTACAAGGTGATATGTTACCATGAACACTTGGTACACATATAGGACGATCACACTGAGCCTCAACCAAGGCACACTGAGCTGCATCAACAGTTCAAGCAGTGCGAGAGCTTCATCCGTACCTGCATTGAATGTGTCGTGCAGGAAGTGGTCCAAGTGGCTCTCAATGGGCAGGGGCTCAAAGAGGAACTTCTTGTAGTACTCCTTGCGAGGCGCATGACACATCAGCACACACTTGCCCACCTACAGACAGTTGGGAGCAGAACAGGCAGAACAGGCCACTCAGGTGAGACCTCAGAATACCCATGAGAGTTGACACTCACCAATCTAGATCTTTGTTACAATTCCATGCATATTGTGATGCCAGCTTAGGCAGCGGGCACACTATGATGATACTCAGAAGTATGTAAGTGCAAGAGCAGAATTTGCCATGCCAGTGCCGCACTCACCTCGTCAATGCCCGGCCGTGATGCTCTGCCCAACATCTGTAGCAGATCTGTCACAGGATAGTCACTGGCGCCCAGGCCACTGCCATCGTAGTACTGTGTCCCCATGATCACCACAAGCTTGGCTGATGACCGCATACCCCAGCAGCTCACAGCTGTAGCTACCAGTACCTGTCATGTGAACAGCAAGATGACAAACACTGCTTATGGCACACAGCGACTTGGAGTTGACCAATAACCCACCATAAAGAGAGTGAAAGTGAGCTCTCACTTGTCACACACTGCAACAAACGATGAGGGAGCCTGCTAGCAGCCCAACAAATAACAGTGAGAGGCCATCAAGCTTTTGCAACTTGCACACCACTAGTGTACAATGCATGCCTGTATCACTGCATGCTGGGGGCCCTTCCCACCTGTATTGCTCCCGAGTCGAACAAAAACTCGACCACTTGCCTCTCCAAAGCTGGCATGGTTTCATGAATGTATCCCACACCAAAGCTCAGCGCATGTGCCAAGGCTGCATCCTTCACCCGAGAGATGTAAGGCTCCAAGTCAGCCTCTGCTGCAAGCCTGAACTTATGCTGGTCACCATCAGCTGCCGCACTTGTGAGAAGGTCAAGGGCTGTGAGACGCACATGCTTGCGTGTTGGTACAAATACAATAGCAGGCTTGCCTCCAGCTGCATGGTTGAGGATTGCAGAGTAGCACGGGCGCATCATAGCCTGTAACAACAGCAGCAGCAAGCAAGACGTACGTCAATTGATGATTGAGTCCATGCACATGAAAGCACCCAATGCCATGCCATTTGATCAACCAAACAACGATGCTGCAATAACATGTCTGCAGCAGCCTTCAGTCCACACACCCCAGCTTTTGATGCAGTATCTGGCATAACAAGTTCACCTACCTGCATGCGTGCTTCAAAGTTGTGGATGTCCAAGCCGTGCAGGTGGATTTCCAGAGGCACAGGCCGTACACCAGGGGCAAAGTTGAAGGTGGCATGTCCTGTAGCACCCATCCACTCTCCAACATCCCGGGCATTGGCGAGACTGTGGGAGAAGCCAACCAACCGCACTGGATTAGGCAGCTGACTGCTCATATACCGCATGCGGGAACACACCACCTGTCACAAACAATTAACAATGTGGGGATGCCTATACACAATTTCTGTGACGCTGGTGACAAGCTGCTGTCTGCAGGGTGGCTTATCACCAGGTCATGTTTCTCTATTTCGGAACTGTAGCATCCACCAATCAGGTGTCAGCAGTAGATGATGCCTTGAGTGCAAGCAAGAGCATCTGCATCATACGCCCTGAGGTAATCAACACCTTACATCAATCGCGCAGTGCAATAGATAGCCATTGCAGGGCAGTAATTGAATGAAGAGTATGAGCCACACAATACTACACCCAGACAAAAGCAGCATGTAATCCCACCTCCAACACAGGTCCCGGCTGTCCTCCCAACAGCTGCATCTCATCCATGATGAACAGTCCAACACCTTGAACCTGCTTGCGCTGCTTCCATCTGCGACTCAGCATATCCCACTGCTGAGGCGTTGCCAACACCAGGTGGTGGTCAGTCAGCAACCGGAGGTCTGTGGTACTGTCACCTGCAGACAAGTCAACAGCCATTCTAACTCAGATTTCATAAGACACCTTGCTACACAACTAATCAAAAGCACTGTAATGACTTTCAATGGTTTGTTGCACAATGATCCGCCACAAGACACCCGAGTAATATGAGGCAGAGCATTGACCGGTCTGGCAAACAGAGGGCACAATCCATGAAGGAAAGACCATGCAGTCTGCCTGGTATGAAACCCCACTGTACCTGTCAGCTTGGCAACCTTTACGCCCAAAGCATTCCCAAGTTTGTCTTTCCACTCAACGTACTTCTCAGTGACCAGGGCTTCCAAGGGAGCAACATACACGGCACGCACCAGCGGCTTGCCATCACTGAAAGAAGCACCACCTCCTTCACCTGCTGCACGCTGCTGTTGCTCCTTGGCAAACAGCCGCAGTAGGGCAAACTCAGCGCAGATGGTCTTGCCACTACCAGTGGGGGCACAGACCAAGCAGTTGTCATCTGAGTTGTATAGTGAAGTGAAGACCTACAGACACAAAATCAAGCACAGATAAAGTGATGTTGAAATGGCTGGGCTACACCTCATGAGACAGGGAGCTGATTGACAAGGGGAAAAGAAACACTATGACATTCGCGCGCAGCAACCAGCACCCTGCAACCATCACATGCAATTTGCATCATGCCACCATAACATATACACTTTACGGGTGATAAAAGAAACAGGCAGTAGTGTGCTAGCACATCAGTTCCCAGGTAACTGCCACTGACCTGTGTCTGAATGGGGTTGAAGACTCCGATGTCTTTGTAGAGTGCCTCAAACGCCTTGTTGCGCAAAGCACTCACTGGCAGCGGCTGCAGATCCAACAGCTCAGTGGGAGGAGGATACTTCTCTGGCAATATCAGTTGCCTGTCAACAAGAACAGCTAAGACAACACTCAGTACAGCAACACCTGTGAGGTGTCAGAACAGGATCAACAGAGTCCAGTTGCTGCCGACCAAGTCCAGACGATATCAACGCAAGGAACAGACAACGCAGCATCAAAAAGAAATCACAGCAACACTAGCATGAACATGAATGCTACAAACCTGGTCAGTGGTCGTTGCAGGGAAACCACAGTATTGATGATGCAGTGTTGGGAGTTACTGCTGCAACCCAGCAAATGTTAAGGTAAAGCAGAGCTATAACCCAACACGTGGCTTTGCTACAGCCCTTACGAAGAGGGCAGAGGGATGCCCTTGCATCAGCAGGCTAAATAAGCTACAACAGCAGAACGCACCTGAAGCTAACAGCCAAGCTTGATTCACAGCCGATCCACCTGTCACTGACCATCCTTACAAAGTACTGTGGTGGCAGGGGCTCACCAACCGGCACTGTGAAGGATAGGCTGTGCTCCTCCTCTGCTACAGACTTGCGCAGGAGCCAGTATTGATGGTATAGCAGCACCTACATGGTTACAAAACAGCATGTTAGTCTATTCTTGCTACTGCCTTACTGTTGGTGACCAGGTTTGCTCTCCATCTCATTAGTGGCACTCCCGCAGCGCTGTACACAGCTGTAGCACAGTACAAAGAACAATCAACAGCAGCAATACTTGCACTCATGCAGCGCAAGCCCTTACCTCCCCATCAGCATCTTCCACCAGAAGCCAGAATGGCTCTACTGCTCCATGCACCTTCTCGTCCCATGCAAAGTCGGGCGTTATTGACAGGTCAATCCTAAGAAGGCTGCGGGTCAAGGGCTGAACATGAGCAGCAAGCTCAAGGCGTGGGAACTGGTGCACAAACTTGTGCAGCGCCTTGCCATACTTGGGCATGCGGATCAAGTCACCCAGTTCACTGGGCTTCAGGTCATAGTACCGCTCCCAGGCAAGGTCCTTCTTTTCCAGGCGGGTCAGCAGTTCGGCAGGCAAACCTTTAAACTGGCGCAGGGGGCTCTGACTTGACCACATGCGATGGTTGACCTGCAAATGGCCAGATACAGTGCCCGTGAGAACAAAGACGACCATTGCATATTGACTACTGTACACATGGGCGGAATCAGCACAGGGCCCCTTTGCTCACAGAGCACAGAACAACGGTATTGAGGAGTGCTGATGCAAGGGTCCCCGTATGTAGTGGGCGCTCACCTCCTTGCACAAGTTGAGCGCCTTCTCAGTAAGTCCAGCCCAGCCACGCTTGAGGCAGATCTCAAACAGGCAGCGCATAAGACGTCCAGCACTCTGTGTGACGTATACCATGTCACTGCTCAAGGCCAATCCTTCCAGCTTCAGGTTGCTGATGTAAGCCTGCAATGCCACCAAGGTGATGCAGAAGTCTGAGTGACAACACCAGTAGTCCTGTGTAAAGCCTGATTCCTGGTCTTGTTGTGATGGAGACAAGCAGGGCACATCAAGAATGCCTACGAGAAGCTTGTCCTGACTACCTGATCACAAGCAGCATGTGGATGTGCATGTGCCAACAGATGTAGCAAGGGGGAGCACCAAACCGTGCCTACAGGAGACTTTCAAACACAGACAACTCTGTTATTGGCCATACCTGTAACAGCACGTTGATCTTGGCTGTAGGTTCATCCAGAGACTCCTTAACAGGCACAGGCACTCTGTCAATCAACTTGGCCAACTCCAGCTTCTCTTCCTCACGGACTATCATGAACCTGCAAGTTGGTGATATTAATGCAAGCAAGCTCTTTTGATAAACCATTCCCATATATCACCGCGTCTGCTTTCCAAAAGACGACCAGGAACAGAGTGCTGCTCACAGGCAAGGACGTTGGTTGGCAATGAACTCGAAGAAAACCTCAGCACACAACCAACACCTACAACCATGTGCAGACAATAGCCGGCAGCTGTTCCCAGGTTGATCGGCCTTAGGTGAACCAACTTACTTGAACTCATCTGCCAAGCTGAACAACCTCAACAGCTCAATGTCGCCCATGGTTGGCTTGAGGTGACTGTTGAAGGCAGCCAAGGTGGTGTAGGTGATGTAGTAGTGGCTGGCAATGCGACCCAGGTCTGTGACCTGGAAGTTGCCAGTGCGCCGATCATATCTGCAAGATCACAAGACATCATTAGCAGCCAACCTTCAGATCGCATGTAGGTTATTAACATGGTGACTTCATTCAAAAATACAGGGCAGGATGCCCCACTCTGCTCGATCACTGCGTCAGGTAGGATGACAAGCATGATGCCATGAACTTGTTGGCAGGCAGATATTACCTGATGAGGTTGTTCTTGTCCAAAAGCAGAGCAGCGGAATGGGCCAGGTCAAGCCTGTGCTGCTGCAGCAGGGGATCATCTTCAACAGCACCAAGTGGCACCCCATACAACTGGGGTGACCGCAGCATACGCACATACAGGTACGTATACCCCAACCAACCAGCCGCATCTTTCAGATTCTGCAGCAACACACGATGCGACAGGAATGAGCCAAAGTGCTGGGCACAACAACAGCTAGGGAGTCAGGTCTGTGGGCGTGTGGCCCTCTGAGTCCCTTGAAAGCAAGAAGAGGGCATTCCATAGCATTCTATCCCACATCGCAAAAACATGTCAAGTGGTGGGCTGTGCGCTGCTGCATCCATTCGGCTCTAGCAGCCACCCTACCGCATCATACCTGCACTGTGCCTAGCACAATCTCTGCATTGAGATTGTCTGCGATGGTGCCAATGAATTGACTCTCAATAGGCAGCTGGACGTTGAACAGCGACAAATAGAACTGCAGCTCTGTGTGGCCCGTGATGATGATGCCTTCACCAAACGTGTCGTACTGGGGACGACCTGTAAGAAGCAGCAATGAGACACAAAGATACTTCATCCTATGCTTCAACCCTGGTAGCAATGGCTCAGCAGAATACAAACATCAAACCTCTGTTCGTTGCTCACAAGATGCTCACTGATAAACAACCATCTCTACACATGCAAGTACTGCACATTGTCACCTGCACGACCCATCATCTGCATCATGTCCTGTGGGCTGAGCTCATCCCAAGCTCCTTTGACTGGGTTGTACACCTGAGTGCCCTTGATGATCACAGTGTGGGCTGGAAGGTTCACACCCCAAGCCAGGGTGGCAGTGGACACAAGGACCTGCAACGAACAGACAGCATAAGCAGTAACCGACAACACAAGCCAGGGACCAAGTGAAGTAACGCAACTGAAGGAAGAACATGACTTGCGCAACAGGCCAGCCCCAGCTTACAGTCTAAGTCTGATCAAGCCTTGTGTGCATAACAGTGATGATGTCAGTAAGGCCTACCTGGATGTGTCCATCAGCAAACAGATCTTCCACCAGTGTCCTGTCAACTCTGCTCATACCAGCGTGATGGATGGCAAAGCCAAATGGCAGCAGATCCCGCAGCTCAGGAGTCTTGGCAGCCTCAGCCTCAGTCTGCAGAAGATGAACAAGAAATCAGATACATTACAGCAGTTACTGATGGTGGTGCACACTAGATGGCGCTGTGAAGCCGATGCCAACAGGCCCCAAATACCTGGCATCAAAGGCAGCTGCTAAATCTGCACCTCAGGCTGGTAGAGCAGTAATACATACTGTGATGCATATAGCAGCATTGTCACCCACCAACTTGAAGTGAACTTTGCATTGGTCTGGCATGAGCAGGTATGTACAACCATCACCTGCAGGATCTCTCTGCTAGCGCTGTCATCCCTCATGAACTTGGCCAGATGATCGTTATCCAGTGCAGTTTGCTTCAGGTACAGCGCCGTCTTGGCTGTCTCCTTGCGGCTGTGGACAAAGATCAGCACCTACAGAACATACCATTCGTCAATGCACATCACCGACATTTTCGCTCTCGACTTGCTACTGCTCACATGCTTCTCCAAGACATAACTGTACAACAAGTGTGGAGTGCCAAGGCTCATGCATGCACTCTACCACCAGCACCCTCACCTGATGCTTTCCTGCACAGTCCAGCACCTTGTTGTAGCAGATGTCGTTCATCAGCTGGAAGCGCTGCAGGGGCTTCTTGACAGTGATACCAATATACTGCTGAGCCAGAGGACAAGGCCTGTAGCTGTTGTCGAAGTAGAACATGCCCTTATTGGGCTTGACCCTGAGGAAGGTTGCTACATCGTCATAGTTGGGCAAAGTAGCCGAGAGGCCAACAATACGTGTCATTTCCTGTGTGGACTCAATCTGCCTGCAGTATGGACACCGCATTGCCATCTTTAAGCCCACGATTCCGCAACACAAGTGGCCATGCACAAAGCCACCCACAGCAGTTGACTGCGCACTATGCACAACAGCAAGCAAGACACGTAACATATTCTTTGCTGCCAACACTCTGGCAACAAGATGAAAGCTGCAATACTGGCGCATGTTGGATTACCTGATGGTTCTCGCCACAATGGACTCCAGCACTGGTCCTCTGCTGTCATGCAGAAGATGAATCTCATCAATGATCATGAGCCTCACAAGGTTGGTGTACGTGCGGTCATCACTTTTGCGAGTGATGATGTCCCACTTCTCAGGTGTTGTGACAATAATCTGTGTCTCCTCAATCTCCTGCTTGGTCAAGTTCACATCACCTAGCAACCACAAGTCAAACAGCATGTTCGCTTCTCTCAGTATAGCTCACGCCAGTCAGGCAGATAAGCAGTGTTAATCAGACCTGCTTCCTGCAGCTGTCAGGGGGGTCGTCAAGTCGCTGCAATTTGGGATGTGCACACTCCCAACAGACCCACCATCAAACATTGTCAACTTCATGTTATGCTTCAGATGAGTATAGCATGGAACCACATCAAACGCTTCCGCACCTGTCAACTCCTTGACAGTCAGCCCATACGCCTCTGACAAGCGCTTGGTGAAGTTGCCGACCATCTCAGCTACAAGGGCCTTCATGGGCGCAACATACACGATTTTGAAAGCACTGGTGTCAAAGGTGCCATCTGAGCGCCTGTGCAGGCCCAGCTCATGAAGGATGCACAGCATGGCTACATTGGTCTTTCCTGCACCTGCAGGCAGCAACAAGATCATGGGATGCCAAGTTGTTGTCACTCGTATCCAGTTCTGTATTGCCACTGTCTTGCAGAGTACCCATGTGAAAGACAAGGGTAGTATTAAACCTGTGCAAAGCAGCAGACAAGTGCTGGGATTGTGTGATGCATTCAACAAGGCATGCACCTAGCATAAGTCATAGTTGACCCCTGCTGAAGAGTTACACAACACCATTGAACCACCCAACGCTCAAGTGCCAGTTGATGGTCTTCCTGCCTACCTGTGGGTGCACACACCAACATGTTTTCACTGCTGTACAGCGCACAGTCAGACACCCTGCTCTGCACCCTGTTCAGGCTCTGCATGCCCCCAAAGGCCGGCTGAGCCCAATCAGGCAGGTCCTTGATGGCCACAAGCTTCTCATTCTCTGCAAAAGGTTTAGGCTTGAGCGCAGGCACATGAACCTCCTCATAGCCCTTCTTGGTTGTCCTGAAGCAAAGATACGGGCACACACGTAACAAGAGTCGTTGATACAATGCGGAGACCTTGCTGCCACAATATCTCATCTTGACACAGAAGGGATTACAACGGTGTAACAGGCAGCAATGCATTCTTGAACAGCCTGGAAGAAGTTTGGCTGTATCAGCAGATAGTTCCATGGGCACTCCAGTAATGTACAACATTACAACATGGCTGCTGAGCCGCTCCAGGGGATGAGCAGCTTGCTGATCAAGCACCTGCTTACCTATATGAGCCAGGTGGCAGTGTGCACCCCTTGTTGCTCATGAAGTGCCCGCCCTGCGTAAACACCAAGCTGTCCAGATCAATCACGCTCCGGCCTGCAGCGGCACCTCCTGCAGCTGATCGTACAGCACCAGCAGCGGCTCCAGGCTCTCCATCAACATCCATTGCCTCTGCACCTTCTGCCTGACGCAGCTTACGGGCCTCCTCCCTGATGCTGCGCTCCATAGCTGTCTGGCGGTCACGAGCACTGGTGCGGGTGGCATGTAGGGCAGAAAGGATGGCTGCTGTAGCTGGATTCTCCCGCATTTTGGCCTCAATAGCAGCAACCTGTAAGTGATTACAGTCAACAAGCAGTTCAGCAACTTTGACAGAAACATAGTGGCTTCTGAAATAGTTGGAGTCCAGAGCAGCAGTGCACACACCTGTTGAGCAGCTGCACGCACATTCAATGTCACTTAATCGGATACTGCTGAGCACATGCTGTGCTTACCTCTGAATCATCTTGAGCCTGTCTGAGCTTCATGACCCAGACAATCTTGAGCCTGTTCTTGAGCAGCTCCTTGGCAAGCTCAAAATTGTCCAAGCCAAGGAGCTGAACAACACGGCTCTCACAAGCTGCCGGATCATCGCCCTGTACAGTGATAGAACAAACTTCATCGTAAGCTTTGGGCAGACCTGATGCTGCAAGTGTTTGTTCTGCTAAGGATGCCCCAGCGTTACATTGCTAGCAGCAGCTCCTGATTGGCGAGTGGCTGTGCCAATGGCTCAAGGCATGCTGTGACTGACCGACTGACTGACTGACTGACTGACTATATTGCTGCAGTACAACCTGCTGCATATCTGGCATCAGCATTCGCTAACAACGGAGGGATACATGATATGCAGCTCACCTGCAGCGCTTCAAACACCTCCTGTGCCAAACGCTGAGCTGCTGCAGCCTCCACATCTGCATACGTCTGACTGATACGACGCTGGAGCCAGTAAGCATCAATCTCCTGAACCTTCAAACCTCCATCATCACCTGCAACAGTGCACATGCACCGACTGCTGATGAGACTTATTGCGCTTGCAATATGCTGCATCTGCTTCCAGGAGGTGATAAGCAAATGCCACGCTGAGGCAATGCTAATGTACAGCCGACAGAATGGTCTGAAGAACACAGCACCCTCAAGCCCTCTCTATGCAGAGTTTACCTCCTTCTCCCCCTTCATCCACATCAACCGTGGCCCCCTGCAGCACTCTTGTTTCCTCCTCAGACTCCTCTTCATCCTCATCAGTGTCAACAATCTCAGCAACCTCATCATCCCCCTCCTCATCCTCATCTTCAAACTGCAGCAACAGCACATCAGCTTCCCTCTCACTACAGTTCACAAACAGCATGACACGCCTGAATTCATCAACACT
>LWCB01012930.1:0-15906 GCA_001630525.1 Coelastrella sp. M60 | reverse complement strand
GTAGTAGTAGTAGAAAGAAAGTGTGCTCATTCAGCAAAGTGAATGCAATGCTGGCTGATCATCAGAGAACTTCTCTGATTGAACAAGCAACTGCTGCTCATCAGGGGCCGCCACCCGAAGAACTTCTTGAAGCTGGGACATGTAGCAGGCTCCGAACCTTCTGCAACTGGAAGTGTCCTTACATCATGCAAGTACTACTTGCATGATGTAAGGACTGTCCATCTGTCCGAGTCGGACAGAGATTAGACAGTCGGACAGAGATCAGACTGTCCATCTGTCCAAGTCGGACAGATGGACAGTCTGATCTCAGCTATTGGAGAGTATCCTTTGCACAAGACACCTCTTGGTCCTACTCAGTAGCCTACAAGGCTTGGCAAGCTGTTGGCAATTGTTTCAGAGCCTCACTGGAAGCGTTCCTAGTGACTGGTAATTTGAGCAATTTGAGGCCTGCTACTAGCAGTCACGTTACCCCATGGAGGACACGAAGAATGAAACCACAGAAAGATGCCATGCTTCACAGCGAACTGAGAGATCAATAGGCTGTGCCCTTCTGAAGCAGGTCTGTAACTACAGTGTGGAGAAGGAAAAAAGATCTTGGCTCGTGCAGCAAAGTGAAAGCAATGACAATATGAACAGACTGCACACGCTGCTTCTAGCGTGATGACACTCACCACCACACTAAAGCTACCATGAACACAGGATGCATTGACCTTGAATACAGCTTTCAAATGATTGACCTGCACAATACAAAAAACCGCCTCACTGAGGCAAACACTCAGTTCGGAACGCTGGTCCAATGAGTGAAGATGTATACGTCATCAATGACTACAACCATGCACTGCGAGTGGGTGCACATAACAGTCTTGCTGCATTATGCTCTTGAAACAACAGATGCTTGGTTCTCCACAGCCCTGTTGAATATTTCAGTCCTGCTAGTTATTGCTGATGACCAGCCCTACAAGGATCTTCTTGAAAAGAGCTTTCAATCAATCGACCTCCTCCTTTCATAGCAGTAACTTTGAAAGTGTTTTTATATAGCAGTTATGTGCAGCCTGCTTCATCAGTGAGACCCACAGCAAACAAACAAACCCGTCAGCGAGCCCTGCCGTCTGATCTATAGCACATACTGTGCTACACCTGCAGGACAGCAGCAAGCAGTGCAGCTGAGGTGCTAACTCGAAGCATGCAGTGAAGACCTGCAGTATCGCCTTGTATTGACAACCAAAAGCCCCGCCAAACACACCGCAGTGACACCAATTGCCACAAATAATCCGCATGAACAATGCATCAACTGCCAAACAGTGCATCAGTTGCCGAGAGGTTTCTCAGATGCCCGTCGACCACTTTGGAAGGCAATGGAAGGCATTGATTGAAAGGAATCCACTCTGTATGCAACTGGTGGGGACTCGTATGCTGCTGTCTCTGCTGCTAAAGTCAGTTGTGATGTCCTAGCTGCTACTTACATTGAAACCTTCCAACCGCAAGCAAGCTTTGTGTGCCTCTATCAATGCCTGGCAGTATGGATTCTCTTCACCTGCAGTTGCAGTGCGAATTGCATGATCCTGGCATGCACACCATGATGTCTGATCGGCGCCTGCTGGTTCATGGAGTGAGGCCCAACTTGCCAAGATGGCTGTGGATCACAACTGCTTGAGACAGCACTCAATGCCCGTCTGTGAACCCCAACCCGTGCACTTACCATGAGTGGCTATGCACTCGTCCCTAAGCCTCTGCAGCACAAAGCCTTCATGTCAGAGACAGGTGTGATTCAAACTTTGTGCACACTGCACTGCATGCACAGAGTGGTGCAAACAAAGAGAGGCTGAAGTCATCTGAGAAGCTACTGTACTACCTTTGTATCAGGGCAAGCGCAACATATCTTCTTCTTGGGCTTTTCAGGCTCAGCTACTGTCACTGGTTCTGCTTTTTTGCCGAAAGGCCACCACGACGACATGTTTGCAACAGTCAACCGAAAAGTGTATGAAGAATGGGTGACTCAGCACACGTGTGAAAATTCCCCTGTATTACTAGTGGTTATGCACGCAAACTGATCGTGCGTGGTCCCTATGAACGGCAAGCTATCCAAGCGTTCGGCACTCAAGCGACCAGCCATGAGCTTCGAATTTGTCGTGCTTACACCAGGCTCGTCCAGGACCACGACACTGTCTAACACGATCGGGACTTGACACGCTGTAGCGGGACCGGCAGTAAGTGGTAATAGAGTGGTGGGATAATTGTGATTGTTATCGCCTATAGTGGGTATGGTTTTGATGAATCGTTTCTGGGCGCGTCCGTGTCATTTGAACCTGCTGCTGAGCACATCCCTGTACACTGCCAGGCTGCATAAGCGCACCGCATACCTTTCGCCGCGAAACACTTGTTTCACGTCTGAGTCCACAATCCAAGCTACATTTGTTGCCTGCTGTCATGGGTCAGCGACGAAAGCATGTACTGCAAAGTGCATTCAGCCAAGAAGTACAGCCACCAGCTGACAACCAGCAGATTGTGCGTGCCGTGGGAGCTAGAGGCGGCAACATCATAGAGGTACTGCGTTTATGGCATCAGAAAAAAATACCCTGCACCCATGAGTGCGCACCAGTGCGCTTCAGGCAATCGAATGACAGGGAACCCCGCCCTGCCTGCAGCAATAGGATACACAGCGATGATAGCCAACAACACATGCGCTCTTATTGCAGGTAGAGTACCCTAACGGCAGTACCACGTTGTGTATGATGCCAGCAAGGTTCAACCGCAAGCTGTGGGTCCGTCGTGGTGGCTATCTGATTATTGAGCCAAGCCCAGAAGCAGAACAGGATGCCAACAGCCGAGTCACAGGCACAATTTGCACAGTACTGTACGATGAGCACATAAAACAACTAAAGAAGTTGCCAGGAGTTTGGTGAGTCATAAAGAAAGCAGCTGTATGCTGTGTTTACATGCTGGGTGTCAAACAGTTGTTATGATTAGGATGTGACCTGTTGCAATGCAGAACTGTATGATACCCTGCATGCGGCAGAGGATGGAGTTTCAGGGTCCAGCAGCTGCAGAGTTGTCAAGGTTCAGCAGCTGCAGAGCTGTCACAAGTGGCACGATAGCAACAGAGTGTAGCACTTGACTCAGCTACTGCAATCTGCAAGCACTAGACACCTCATGGCATGCCTGCTTTGTAAACCTGCCATCAATGGTTTTCTCTTATCAATACCAACTGATAACATCCTGCTGCTCCAAAATAAAGACAATAAACTGCTCTTTTTGGCGGCACTTGCATCCGCTTGATCCCTTTTCTTATGTGGTGATGATGATGTGATGAATGACTTGCAGGCCACCAGAGTTTACGAGCACCAACCAGTTAGCAGCGACCACTGCAGATGTCTTCATGCCACAAACAGGTTCAGAAGAAGACTCAGAAGTAGATGCAGAATTTGATCAGCCAGGAGCAGGCAGCTCAGCCGCCGCAGGTTTACCAAGCAGTCAACAACAGCAACAGCAGAATCCAGACAGCACACAACAAGCAGCTGAACCTCAAGCAGTAACGCAGATAGGGGATGTAACAGATGGTGCACCACTCAGCAGTAGACAGCAGTTGAGTGATGAAGACAGCAGTGAAAGTGATGATGATCTCCCGCCGTTGCAGCAGATCAACAATAGACGAGTTGTACAGTATGAGGTATCTGATGACAGTGACTCAGATGAGGAGGACTGATTGATAGACCTGGTTCATGTCAGCAATATTTGGAGATCGATTGTGATGATTGTTTTTTCTTTGACCATGCATATTACGACCCAAATGTGCATACCTGCCAGATTGAGTGCATTCTGACTTGGAATTACTCCAATAATGTTGATGCATAAAGCCATATGGCAGGCATGCCAGGCATGCTTTAGCCGCTGGCTCTATATGACAAGGTCTGCTGGAGTCTTTGAGATAACCTTGTGATTCATCAAGCTTGAGCAGTGCTTAAGATATTACACAATAGATATCTTTTGTGATGCACACAGTGCAGCTCAGCCCATGATTTGAGGTTTGAACCTTGACCAATTGTGTTGGTTAGTGCTTTGGCTTCATGAGTGATTGATCACTCATGAGATCATAGATATCTAAATTGTCTGTTGTTACTCAAGCTTGAGCTTTGATGCTTTTGCCTTCCATTACATCATATATAGTGGCACTCTTGCTGACTGCTTGGTAAGCAGTCTGTGCATCTGTTACCTCACTGCAGCCTTGCTTCTATGCTGTCTGATATATGACAAGGTGTCCTCAAGGGTTGTGTACCTATACTCTTTTCTGTGATTGGCGCTGTAAGTTGTTTCACCGTGAGGTCCACCTGCCACTTCGCTGCTAGGAGCCCCCAGGCACTGATAGTACCTGTCCTGTGCTGCAACTGCCCAGCTGCCTCCCGAGGGGGTCCGCTCACGTGGTTCGGAACTGCTCATCTGTAGTGCAGTACCCACATCGCCGCTGCTCACTACCTTGAAAGGTCTCTCACCATGGGCTGCACCAGTAGGATATTGACCTTGCAAATATCCCATATTTCCAAGTTGTCTAGAGAGCCTAATGTTATGTGCATAAGTCAGCTGGATGTCAGGACACCATGCAGCAGAACCTGAGCTGCAAACCGCTGGTTCAATCAGCTTACTTCTAATCTGGTTCAAACCATTGTTGATGAAGCCGTCACAACAGCAGCTGGTGACAAGATCTTCATAACACACTGCGCTTGCTCCAACACCTGTCAAGCCACCCATTTGAATTGATGAAGCCGCACCACATCCTGCTAAGCTGTGTTGTTGTGCTGTTGTAATGGTTTGCAACAGTGTGTCCCTCAGGCTCTTAGCTGTGGCCAGGGTCAGGCCTGGTGGTGCGATGTCCTGAGCTATCGCGGAGTCAAGATATGAGAGATACTTGAGCATGGTGTCTGTGCTGTTGCTGCTACCCTGGTGGCTCTGCGGCTTGCTTGTCTGCTGCTGTGGATCTGTACTGCTGGTTCTACTTGCTACAGGTGCAGCTGCAGTATGTCTTACCACACCTGGATCATCATCAGGTACAACAGTCCGGTGGCAAAGACCTTCACCATGTTCACTGAGCTGAGGTTGTTCCTGGTCACATGCCAACTCAGCAATCCTGCTATTCTGTCGGCCACCAGGTGAAACGGAGACTGGCACAGCTGAGGGCCGGGACACAGTGACCTTGCAGGCAGACTGCTGGTGATCAGCCACCCCAAATGCCTGTCGGGTGGGATCCGGATCTGCTGTAGTCATGCTTGCTGCTGCAGTGTTGAAAGGTTGATCATGATCCTCATGCGAAGCTTCAGTTGTCTGCATTGCGACAGTTTGCCGGTGCATCCCCAGAGCTTCTGCTTTGTTTTCATTGCAGCAGCTTGCATGTACACAAGCCTGATTTTGAAGATTATGATCGACAGGCGGTACATTGCTTGCTGAAATTCTGCAGATGACACTGTCAGGCTGCTGCTGCTGCTGTTGATGGATCTCTACCTGCTGTGCGTCACACACGCCACCTGTAATTTGCGCACTGGCAGATGGCACAACTGCTGCTGATGCTGCTGCTGGCAGCTGGAACCAGATGTCTGTTGATGGTGCAGCAGCTGCAGTTGAGGTGTGTATGCAACCAGCTGATGTCAGCTGTGGCTCCACAGCAGCAGCAGCAGCAGCAGCAGCAGCAGCTTGTGATACTTCTGACGCTGCTCCTGGCATGGGTAGGGTGAACCAGGAAGCGTCTTGCTCTGAAGTCAGTAGCTTGACATCAGATTGCAATGCTGCTGCTGGCGGTAGGGCATCTCCTAGACTGCTTGTCTCAATGGCAGGCTGCTGCTGTTGAGAGTCCTGAGCATCTAACTGCTGTAACGCACCAGCACAAGGAGTAGGCAAGCTAAACCAGCCATCACTCGTAGCTGCTGTTTCTGACGCTATTGTCAAGGTTGCTTCCCCTGAGTCAGCTGCTTGTGCCGTAACACCACCTGATTGATGAGAGCTTGAAGCAGACTGTGCTGTAGCAGAAGGCAAACTCATCCACCCTTCTGGTTGATGGCTCCTGTTGTTTGCAATCGGCTGCCCTTGTTGGTGGGTCTGCAAGTCTTGCGCCATGTGGCTGGATGATGGCTGTTGCTGTTGTTGTATATGCTCAGCTTTGCCCCGACCAGCTTGACTGCTGATGGCTACTGGTGCTGGTAAGGTAAACCAACTAGCTGTCCTAGTCTCACTTGCACCTGTCGGCATGCCTGAAGTGTCAGTAGTCGCTGCTGCTGCTGCTGCTGCTGGAACACCTGGTCCAGTTGCCTCCTGTTGCTGCTGCTTGACAATTGAACCTGCATCCACCGGATGGTGTACCGCAGTTCGAACAGAAACATTTTGCACCACAGGAGATTGCTGCTGCTGTTGCTGCTGCTGCTGTTGTTGTTGTGTTGTTGATGCTGCTGCCATTCTCAGCAAGCCTTCAAGCTGATCTAACAGTGCAGCTGCCCTGAACTGCTGTAAGCTGGCTGACAAGACACTCCAACAGCTGCCAAGAGAAGTATTATTCAAACTCCGGCCCTGTAATAATGGAGCTCCTGATGAAACTCCTAGGCCAGCTGTATATCCATACTGCCTTATGAGACCATTCTGAGCACCACTTGTACCACTGTCCATAGGGTCATAGCCCTTACAAAACATACTACTGGAGCCTCCATCTCCTTGTGTTGGCGTGTACAACATGTTACCGCCTGCACTGCTTGAAGCGAATGGCATGCTGCAGCTTCTGCAAGCTGCAAGATTCCGACACAATTGCTGTTCCTGCAGCTGGTCCCCGCCATCCCACAGCAGTTGTCGCTGCTGGTCAAAGATCACTTGTGTGGACTTGTCATTGTTACTGCCCACCTGCAGAGCTACTGAACGTTTCTTGGCTCTGAGGTTCCTTGATGCAGGTTGCTGTGATCCTGCACCTGCAGCTCCTTGCTCCTTCATCAGCTCATTGATGTCCACAGAGGTCTCTGCCGAGCTACTGTGTTTGCCATCGCTCAACATGCTTGCACACCCTACTCCCTGCTGCACCAGGTTGCAATTGCTACTCCTGAGAAGTCCCTGATACTGCTGCTGCTGTTGCTGCAGTAAGGCCAGCTGGTCGCCACAAATCTGCAGCACACTGTTGGTACTTTGTTGAGTCCTTGTCATGCTTGCTGCTGCCACTGATGTTGCTGCAGCAGGCACGATGCGAGCTATGCTGCCTATGGCTCGCTGAGCTTGCAGGCCCAGGTACTGCACCTCGCTTTGCTGCTGGTGCTGCTGATGGTTGGTGCCTGATGCCTCCTTGGACAGTGCCAGTGCATCAGAATAAGTTGAGGAGTGACTGTCCTGCTGCTGCACCACCTGCAATGAGCCCAGAAGCGCTTCTGTCTCTGCTGCTGCATCGGCAGCTAGCACTGATAAGTCTTGCAAAGCAGCTGTCCCACCCTGCTGCTGCTGCTGCTGTCCTTCAAGTACAGGATTGCAGGTGTCATAACTTCTCCTGGTCAGATGTACAAACTTCCGGCTGTCACTTGAACCGGATCTCCCGGTGCTGCTTTCATTTTCAGTATGCTGGTCAACATCATCAGTAGTGCTGTATGAGTTCTGCTGCACTGCCTGCAGTGTACCATGTAGTGCCTCTAGTCCTGCTAGCACTTCCAGAGCATCAGCTGGCAGCAGCTGCACACTGTCAATTGTGTTGTCTACAGTACTCAGCTGCTGGTTCTTGCTGGGGCAGCTGCTTGCTGAACTTTGCTTCGATTCGGCTTCATGATTACCTCTGTCACAGCCTCTACTGCTTCTTTTGCTGCTGTGGCGGCTGCATACCTGCTGCTCATGCTCGCCATCAGTGTCAAGGGCGCTGTATTCACTGCTGCTGTCACCATGCTTGGGTTGACCTGCTGCCAGAGTTGCAAATAGCTGATCTGTAGCAGCTGCAGCATCTTGGGCTTTGGGAACAGTCGAACAAGAATGGATGTCAGCATATGCAGCAGCTGGTTGTGCTTCTGCTGCAGGCCTTGCTGTGTCATTAGTGGCGCTTGCTGTTGTCGCTGTTGCTGCTGGACGCTTGAAACCTGCATCAACAGTGCCGTTCTCAGCCTGTGAACTTCCATCACTGTTTGTCAGCACAGCATCTTTGGCGCATCTTGCGCCGACATCTGCTGCTCTGTGCGCACCGGTTGCTGTTTTTGATGATGTGACTGTGGAGGTTGATATGGGGTGTTGAGTGTCAGCTGCTGAATCACCAGTGGTCCTGGTTGCTGTGCCAGCTGATGCAATGTCATTGACTGAGTTTGACATGCCTCCCAGACTTGTGCTGCTGAACTCAATGTCTCCTGACAGCACAGAACTACCTGTAGTGATACTGACATAACTTTCTGCGGCTACTGGTGCTGCCGCAGCAGAGGCAGCAGCTGTGCTTGAATACGCAGCTGCACCTGTGACAGCTAAACCATGATTGGATTCGGCAGCATAGGGTGCCGTTTGGTGCACCACAGCAGTACCCGGCCTGTTGCTTGCCGCTGGCACTGTCAAAAGCTCTCTAACAACTTTGGTTTCTGATGTGACCTGCTGCTGCACTTCTGGTAGCTGCATAGGATGTGAGACAGATGTCTCAGAATATATGATTTCAACAGATGAGCCTTGGAAGGACAGGAAGCTGCTGGAGTATCCAGATGTTTCTGGTTCGGCAGGGGTTCCTGAAGGCTCAGCTACCAGTGCTGCAGACAAGTTCAGGCTCAGTTGATCTGCCTGAAAAGTTGCAGCTCCTGAAGCATGTTGCCTGTGTTGCCGCTGTTTGCCCAACTGCCATACCTCAGCAGCTTGTGTCTGCAGCTGATGGCGGTGGGGAGCACCTACCTCTTGCTGCTGGCTTATCTGCTGGCTGGTTCTGCGTGAAACTTCGCCTGTTGCACCTTCTGCAGACACTACACCAACAGATATGCTGCTGCTAATCGCATCAAGATCTGACAGAGCTATGGATACCTCAGAAGGTAGCTCTTGCAGCTGAGACGCTACGATAGGCGCCACGGGCTGCAGAACTGTTGCAAACGGCGTGCTTATCGTCTGCGATATTGAAACTTGACTGTGTGTTTGCAGATTAGCTGCAGCTGGTGAGGCATACTGCTGTGGTACAAGGCCTTGCCTGCTTGTTGGCCTCTCCGGGGACATCACAGTTGGTTGATCAAGGTAGCCTTTGCCCCTGGTTAACGGCCTTGTAATTCCTGCAGATGAACAGTACGAGCTGTATGCGGGCGGAAAGTGGAGCGAGCCGACCTCAAGTACAATACTGTGTGCCAGTCATGCTGTGACCTATCCACATGCAGTACCCTGCTTGAACGCGCCTGAATGTATTGATCAGTATTTGTAATTAACACAGCCCACCTCCATTGGCGACCGGATGCTCTTGCCGTCCCCTGCTGGTGCCAGGCCGCTCAGCCATCTCTCAAGTTGCAGTACTGTACTGTACAAGCCCGGGATGCTAAGCAAGCGTTGCTTGCTGCATCAACAAAAATATTGCAAAACTTTATGCATAGAAAAGTGCAGGAGTAGCCTTCATGTTGCGGCATAGCTGGCACACTTGAAGTGCCTGGCATCCCGACGTTGACCCTTTTTTGCTAGTGTTGAAATCCTGCTCTGTTTGAGACAACAGCATTCTCTCATACCTGAACAACAGGGACGAAGACACGAGCAACAGACAAACCCCAAATGTGTCACCCGCTACTGACGCGAGCTATCGTCTAGCTATCGCAGGCCGCAGTGCCAGTGATAGCAGGCTATATGACGCCAGATACATTAGCGTCATGGTAGGAGACATATAGTGTGTTTTACACGGTTCACCACACCAAGAAGAAGCGCTTGTCTTTCCTGTAGCAGTTGGCAACGCATCAACCCCGATCTAGAGCAGCCTGACCTCGAGCAGCGCGAGAGCACTAGACTTTAAAATGATGAAAACATGTTGAAACTAAATGTAACACGCGATGCCTTCAGCCAGCCTTTACTGCAACGTCTTGCTTGACTAAGGCCATGATCAACAAAGGCAAAATGCAGTTGCAGCAGAACCAAACCGCTGCATGCGGCGGAGTGTATGCTATCAGACACAGCGGCCTTCAGAAGGTGAGTTACTGCATTTCAGCCGAACTAAATGACGTACATATACACAAGATCTAGCCTGGTGGTTATGCAGCAGCATCAGGATTCATTTGACAGCATTAGGACTGATCAGGTGTATTGCATACCTTCAGGGTACAAGATGCCTATTCAAAGCCCGTTGCAGCAAGCACTTGAGAGTCAGTGCCAGCACCAGATCTGAAGAGATCAAGTTGTATTACAGAAGTGGCTGGAGTAGTGCAAAGCTGCATGGGTCAGTGCAGGGTGGGGCTTGGATGGATTTCCAGTTGAGAAAGGTGACTAACCACAGAGCTATCCTCAGCATCTCGCACCCCAACTATAATGCAGCTGCATTGCACCCAAAGATGTTATAAAGTGCTCCAGCTTGAGCGCCATGATGTCAGGTGGAGGTCGTCAGCCCAGGGCAAACACTGTGCACTCCAAACCACACCACTTGCAGTGCTATGGTAAGCAATCAGCAACAGATACACCAACCTGCATTGCTAGACAAAGAACAACAGCATCAAGGTGTTCATCTTCTCCAGGTGACGTCTGCACCAGGGAAGTGGCTGACCACCACTATCCCTCTCAATGGACACAGCACAGGGCCAGCTCTGGAGTTTGTGGTCACAGATGGGGCAAGCAACTGGGACAAGCCAGCTGCAGGTGCCCTCTCTGCAAAGGACCTTTCTGGTCCTCAGATGTCAGCTCTACAGGCGCCTTAGCAGTTGTTCCCTGTTGTGATGCAGTAGATTGCAACACATGAACATGCTGACATCGTAGCTGCATTGTTTCTTATGATCAAGTGCATCATTTGTACACCAGCTTACTGTGCTTGCGACAACATAGCTCTAGTTTGTACAGCCATGCAACCCATGGTCACCTGATGTCCCACATCCCCCATATGCTGTAGGTGGCAACTACACAATCTCAGCAGCAGGAACCTACACTCTGCATCGTGGTAGCTTGCATCAGCTGCCGGATGTTGCTCCACCTCCGGTCATGATTGTGAGCGATCTAGATGGAACGATGATAGGAGACGACACAGCAACAGCAGCTTTCAGAGACTGGTGGGAGAATGAGGCTCTGCTGCGAGGCAGTGTACTGGTGTACAACACTGGAAGGTGGGTGGCAGTACAGTCATCCTGCAGCAGGGACAAGGCAAGCAGGACGACTATGCTGATCATACGCAAGTTGAGCAGGTGTCACGCCTATTCTTTGGCATCCTTGATAGGATTTACGTAGAATGTTTCCAATGGCTCTGCTCGCCAAAGACTAATCACCCAGACATTATCCAGACAGCAATCTCTCGAGAGTCATATTCGCCAGTGCCAAGCATCTGATAACAGAGGACCGCTGGACAGGTGCCCTGCAGACCACTCTGCGGCTAAACTGCTTGCATGCATGCCTGGTGCAGGGCCCTCGACTCGTTCCAGAAGCTTTTGCAGGATAAGAGTCACTGCCTTGCACATCCAGAGGTGCTGATCAGCGCTGTGGGCACAAAGATATACAACTACACATCTGATAGTGGTTGGAAGGAAGACATTGGCTGGTCAAAGCAGTTGGACCAAGGATGGAAAGTAGCATCTGTCAGAGAAGCAGCATATGCAGCATTAGCACAGGTGAGGAATGTGACACGAAGGTGGCCAGCAAGCTCAGTTTGCAGGAGTTAGTACAGCATTGCTGGATGTGCAGCACTCTGCTTGTCAGCGGTCAGCATCACTGAAGTTGCTGTAGCATTCAATGCTCCAGGTTGCAGGAGACAAAAGCAGAGCAGAAAAAGAAAGGGTCCAGGAACCATTCTAGGCAGTCAATAGGTTGAGGTGAGCTAAGCCTATGTGACGTCTCAAACATTGACTGTATGGTGAGACTGTGCAATTGTACTTACCTCCTCTGCAGGTTGGCAAGGAACAGATGCACTTCAGGCCCCCAGAGGAGCAGAATGACCACAAAGTTACGTGTGGCGTGCATGTCAACGTACTGCAGAAGGTGCTGGCTACCATCGACGCTTCCCTGCAAGCAGCAGGTGTTGTGGCCAACATCATCACCAGTGGAACAGGTAGGAGCATCCGCCAGCTGACAAGCTGGGCTACCACAGCACACAGGCTTCTTGGATGTTTGTATCAGATGTTGCTGTGCAGATGGCTGTCCCACGGAGTAGCGCGGCAGCATATCATCTTACATAGCAGCCTCGCAACAAGATAACCTTTGACAGACGAGATTTCTGATACAAACAGACTTCTCTACCTTCTTGAGCACCTTTTGCTGTCAGCAAGGAACTCGAGTACCAGGTTGTAGCCAGCTGGACCCTTGCATACTACCATTGACGTTGCTGTTGCTGCAGGTGATTGGCGATTCTTGGACCTTGTACCAATCAAAGCCGGGAAGCTTGAAGCTCTAGAGTACGTACGGAAGTCACACGATTTCCCTCTTTCGGCCACCATAGCATGTGGTGATTCTGGCAACGATATCCTGATGCTGTCTGGGAGGAATCTGGCTATAGTGGTGGGCAATGCCCAGCCTGATCTGGTGAAATGGTTGGAGCAGCATGTGCAGGATGAGAGCCCACTACAGGGCAAGCAGAGATTGTTGAAGACAAAAAAGCATGAAGCATACGGAATACTCGAGGGACTGCAGTATTTTGGGTACAAGTAGAAACCAGTTGCAGGTGCTACTTTTAGCTGCCTGTTGGTGGCAGATGGTGACTGAGCTGCAGTGCGTGTAACGTCTTTGGAATCGTCAGTGCAATAAGGACACACAAAAAGCAGGCTTAGCAGCAAATATGCAGATTGCTGTTGGTGCTTTGTATGGGAGATGCATTGCAAGTTGGCGACCAACCATGTCAGAGCACAACCAACAGCGCATCTACCCAGTCGTATGACCTATCGATCATACATATAGCCCTACTGGGCTGTTGAATAATGCTATAGTGTGCTGAACTGTGGGAACAGCGAACACAACCGTTTAGTCCCCGAAGAGTACCGTACTCAAGTGACAAGCTTTTGGTGTATGTTCAGGAGGAAAAGGCGGGCCCATTACTGACCATAAAACAGCTTTCGCGCTATCAGTGCGTCCTGCACCCCTTTCGCCAGAGACAGATCTGCGGCATTGAGTTGCTCTGTGTGGCTTGGTCGCACTGCAATTTGTCGCGTTCATCAAAAGATGCTTTAAAGGTCACTACGGCAACATGATGCGGCTTCTTAGACAGCTAACGCTGCTGCAGCAGCAGGGACATGCAGCATCTACAAGAGCAGCACACCACTTGAGCTCTGCTGTAGGACAGCAGTGCGGCTACCAAACTGCTCTAGAACAAACATCACCATCTGAAGCAGGTGACTACAGCTCAGGCCAATCAGAGCATGTTCAGCACCGTGCATGGGCCCCTGAGCGCAGCTTGCCACCGCCCAGCTACTACGGCGTCCAGGTCATCATCCGAGCCCATGACCTGAAATTTGTAAAGCTAGCCAGTACTGTTGTACGTGACCTGGCACTGGTGAACTTTGCTCCCAAAAGCAGAGAGGCTGTACCAGAGGAAATGAGGAGAAGGCAGAACCTGCCCTGGGTTAATCTGGTAGGTTGTTTATTGCAGCTGAAGCACTTGTTACTGCTGCTTTTGTTGCATGAGCTGTAGTTTGGACCCCCTTCTTGGCTCTGCACAAGTGTTTCACCCGAGAGTGCAAGTGACACGCGGGCAGCCATCATGCTGCGCAGGGAAGTTGTGTACAAGCCACATTATTGTGATGGTAACTGCAGGCCATGCCTATTGGCGATGCTGCTTTGCCCACTCGGAGGAAGCACTGGACAGTTATTCGAGGACCTCACGTACACAAAAGCAGCCGTGAGCAGTTTGCACGCATCACACACCAACGTCTCATAAAATACAGCACCAACAACCTTTCGGAGCTGAACTGGTTTCTGGACTCCATCAAACTGTATAAGTTTATTGGAGTTGAGCTGACAGTGAAGATCACCAGCAACAGTTACCTTCTTCCCACTACCAGCGAGCAGCAAGCAGCAGCAGAGCAACCACTCCTGCTACAGCACAAGCAGCGCTTTGCCCACTTGTTTGGAGCAGCAGCGCCAAGCAGTAATGGGCCTGGTTTACAGGAACAGCAGCAGGATGGCCACAGCAGTAGCCCCAACTATGCGGCATTACAGCAGAGCATGCAAGGGTTGCGGCAGTCAGTTCGTGAAGGCCTTCTACAGCAGCGAGTGCAGTTGGCAAGCAATTCCAACTTCAAACAGTGGCAGGTGGGGTTCTGGTAGCTGCAATACTTCGCTTGCAGTGCATTGCATATGTCAGCACCCTTGAAGAGCAGGCTTGTGTCCAGCATGTAATACATCTGATACAGCAACGCTGTGTGTCTTCAAAGTTTGCATTGAATGTACACCCTCGCTTGAACAGTATTAGGCCAGTACTAACACCTGAATAGGGTTCTGTGTACTCCCTTGATCCTACAGAACAAGGGCAAGACTGCAGCAGCACCCGCTGCAGCAGTCAGTTCCACCAGCAGCACTACATCAGCGGTACAGGATCTGGTGGCACAGCAGCTCCAAGGTAGCGACCTGGCAACAGCAGAAGGAGCAAAACATCAACAGGCTTTCTTGGCTGCAGTAGATAAGGCGCTGCTGCAGATGAAGGTCGATGTTCTTGACAGGTACGCTGAGGGAGTAGCAGACACTTCATATGCCTGCCATAAGGCAAGTGCGGTGGTTTACATCCCATAGACATGGGCATACACCATCAGCAGGTCATGTTCTGCAAGGGTAATTCGGCAGTTGCCTGCCCATCTGCAGTGTTCAGCAATGCCGTAATACCGTCCATATGTTTCTGGTCGTGTGACCTGCAGGCACAAGTTCTTCCCGTATCTGATGGCATTCTACAAGCTTGGGCAGCAGAAGACGCCTCCAGCAGAATGGATGCATGCCATGCTCAAGTATGGCAAGATGCGTCAACAGGAAGCAGAGTCATCAGCAGCAGCTGCGGCCTTGGAAACGTACCAACAGTATGGCCAGGTAAGACCACAAGATGGTGTCCAAACACCAAAGTAAAAGAAACATAAAAGCACACACAAAGCATTGTATATACATGAAGAAGAAAGAACATGGTTATGCATCATGCAGCTAGGGCCAAAGTAATCATGCAGTTGCTTCAACCTGCAGACGCCAATGTGGCCATGTAGTTGCTACAACTTCCGAAGCAGTGCTGAGCTTTTGAACCTTACTGCATTCCTTGACAAGTTCATCAAGGACGGTTCAAAGATGAGTGCTGATTGGTTTGTCTGCAGGTGACCCAGACGCTACTGATGCAGATGCTGCAGCAGTGGTACCAAGAAGCGGATAAGCAAAGTCGGCAGGAATTAGCTCTGCCAGACCAGGAGCTCACCCAGAATTTGTTAGAGCTGGGTGCCAGTCGTGCAGGCAGAGGCAAGCAGGCAGGGCAGAGCGTGGACACAGCACAGACGGTGTCAGCGTTGAATGAAACCAGCAGCGAATCCAGCAGCGATGAGGAGTTTGATCAGGAAGTTGCTGCTCAGTATGCTGATGATGAGGAGCAGGAGAAGCAGAGTAGCTATGCTGAGGATGCAGTAGGAAGCAGAGGGGGCAGGGGTTTTGGTAGGGTGGATAGGTTCAGACCTGATGGTGGTGGCAGTGATAGAGTGGACAGGTACACACCTGACAAGTAGACAGATAGTTAACTGGGTGCGGGATTTTTGTGAGATAGTTGTTGATTGTTGCATTAACAACTCTGAAGTAGTGTTGCCAGTTATTGGCTGACTCGAGCAACCTGTAACTTGG
>LWCB01012909.1:0-15408 GCA_001630525.1 Coelastrella sp. M60 | reverse complement strand
TTGTATACACGGCTAATAGTTACCATCCCTTTGATATCCTATTCTCTGCCACGCTGCAGGCTGCTGAGTACTGGCAGCTGGCTTTCCTGAGCCTGCTGAGTATGGTCCAGAGTATGGTGGTGTGGGTCGGCTTGGCAGGAGGGTTGATAGTGTGCATCTGGGGGTGCAGCAAAGGAACACTGACTGTTGGAGATACGGTGCTGTTCATCACCGTGATGCAACAGCTGTATGTACCCTTGACGTACTTTGGAAGCTATTACCGGCAGGTAGGTCGACAGTGCTGCAGCATCATCTGGTGCTACTATGTTTCCCCGCTCAGCCTTGCAGGAAACCCCAGACGTATGCAGCATAAGGCAGACACCTAGTGGCAATTCAGCATACGGTATGCATGGTAAAGACCTCCAAAGGTTCCTGGTTCAAGCACAAGCACAGAAAAGGTCACAAGCTGAGTACGACAGCCTAGCAGGATGTAACAATTCAACTTATAGCATTTGAGGCAGTATCAGCAGCATGCTTGTGCCCCTCGGCAGGTCCAGAAGGCTCTGATCGACATGGAGAACATGTTTGAGCTGCTTGCAACACGCCCAGCAGTTGTAGATGAGCCAGGTGCCAAATCATTGCGAGTCACAGAAGGCCGGGTAGACTTCAAAAACGTCGTTTTCAGCTACAATCCCAGCATAGGGCATCCAGTCCTCAAGGGCATCTCCTTCAATGTGCCAGGAGGCAAATCTTTGGCTGTTGTGGGCAGCACAGGATCAGGAAAGAGTACGTTGTTGCGGCTGCTGTTGAGGTTCTATGACCCCCAGTCTGGAGCTGTGCTAATAGATGGTCAGAACATCAGACACTGCAAGCAGCTGTCTGTGCGGGCTGCGATTGCAGTAGTCCCTCAGGACACTGTGTTGTTTAATGAGACCATCATGTACAACATCAGATATGGGAGGACATTTGCAACCGATGCACAGGTGAGAGTAGGCTCATACTCCAGGGTTCTGCAGCTGTGCTGATGTTGCTTAAGATGACAGCAAGAAGCGTTCAGAACCGGTTGCTGCAGGTGCTATTGCCACTTTGCATCATAAGTATTCTCTGGGTGGTGTGGACTTCCTTCAGCACTCTCGAGACGTGATGAGAATGCATCAGGGTGCTGCCGATCTATGTGGTTGTAACATCATCATTGAGTATAACTCTGCCTGATGTGAATGTGTGTCACTTCCTATGGTCAGGTATATGAGGCTGCTGAGATCGCTCACATTCATGAGCACCTGGCACGCTTTCCTCACGGATATAAGACTAGAGTAGGTGAGCTAGTCGCCTACTAGGTGGAATGGCTTGTTTGCTTCTGCTACAGTGTGCTCATGCACCTCCAAAACCATCCCCAAGTGTTGTATTGTACGTCCCAAAGTCCAGCTTGTGCCAGATTGATTGCCCAATGTCTGTGATTTCATCTGCTGGCAGCTGTCTAGCAGAGCAGCAGTCAGAACCAAAGCGGTACTACTGACATTGCCACAACTTTGCGTGTCTTTGATCATGCAGGTGAGAGAGGGTTGCGGCTGTCAGGTGGTGAGAAGCAGCGAGTAGCTTTTGCCCGTGCTGTTCTGAAGGGGCCTGCTATTCTGATCCTGGATGAGGCAACATCAGCTTTGGATAGTCTTACTGAGAAGTTAGTGCAGGACAGCTTGGCAAAGATCAGAGGCAGATGTACTCAGGTGAGCTTGTGTTTGCAGCCAGTGATTGCAGTGTGAAAAGCGACTTTGTAATGTTGTTTGATGCCCTGATCTTCAGCTTTGCTCCTGAAGTTCAGGCCATTGCTTGCTAGTTGACTCTCGTGCAGTGGGAGTTTCTTGACACATACAGCTACGATGTAACTTCTGTTGCAAGGTATCTGCACAATGCTTTCTTGCAAACTCAGCTGAATTGTCACTATCTGCTGTACATGATGTCTTCTTGTGCATGCAGTTGATAGTTGCTCATCGGTTGAGCACAGTTATGGATGCCGACCAGATTCTTGTGCTAGACAAAGGCAGAGTGGCGGAGCAAGGCACCCACACCGAGCTTATAGAAGCAGGCGGTATGTATGCTTCCATGTGGTCACGACAGCAAGACCTCTCGCTGCTGACACCTGTTACATCTAGTCCAGGATTATCTAGAAACCTCACACCTATCCCAACAGTAGCAGCTGCAGATGCTGATGACCGTAGCGATGGGGACAGGAGTGCCAGGGATGCAGATGATTCTAACACAGCGCTAGGTGCAGCAGTTCAGGGCTCAAGATCAAGGCAGGGGCCAGTTAGGCTGCTGATACAGCAGCAAGAACAGGAGGAGGAGGATCAGCAGCTGCTGCAGCAGCGGTGCGGGTTAGCAGACATTCTCGAGGAGCATGAACAGTGTCTACTGGGCAGGGATAGCACCATAGATACTGAAGATGATGCTTCATCATATGATGGTTCTGTTGTTGGTGGTGTGAGGGGATGCAGCAGGCTGCATCAGAGTGGTGTAACTCGTGCAAGTGGGGAACCACGGCAGCTGCTGAACAGCAGGAGCAGCATTCGTCGCTACAGGCAGCTGCGCAGACACGACACAAGTAAGTGATGCATTAAAACTTGCCATAAACGTGATATGCCATGTTAACACAGACACTGGTAGCTATGCAGGGGGACTGCTGCGGCGTGTTCGTCTGTAAAGCCCTGAAATTGTCATGTGTTGATGTGAACGTCATGCAGGGGCAGGAGTGTCGAGCGATGTTGCAAACAGCTTAGCAACTGAATGTATTGTCTGCCTTCTAACAACAGGTACATCTGGTGGTGATGACTATGATGAAGTGGACCCTGGTGAAATAGAACAAGGTGCAAACATGGCTCAGCAAACAGCGGGGGGTAGCAGCTCACCAGCAGAAGAGGGGAAATCAACGGTGCAACAGTAAGTGAGCCAGCAGTGGTAAATTGAACTGGCAACAGCCGCACAACTCAATACTCGGTGTACTGCATACTTTATGATTATTCTTGGTCGACCGTGCTTGAAGCTGCTCAGAACAAACCATCATGGCTTCATCGACAAGCTTGCTTTGTCACATAGGCCATTCCTCCAGGCTAGCACTGTTGAGAGCACTGGGTTGTACACATGAGCATTCTGATACACCATACCACACCAGTAGGCACATCTTATATTAGGCAGCAGGTTGCCCTTGGTTGTGTACTGTGTGTTGTGATGGTGGGCATTCGTACGGTGCAGTGAGTGTCAATTTCCCTTGTGGCGTCACTAGTTGGGAGCTCTCTTTCAACTGGCATCACCTTGCTATGTGATGCAGGTATGCAGGTTGAGTAGTTTTATCTGATGTGGTGTGTTGTGTATCATCCAAGAGCATACTGCTTGTGTTTTGCTTGTTTGAGATAGTAGATGCCCGATGTACTCATGCAGCTTTTATGATGTAGTCCTTTTGCTGTACTGCTCAACTGCTGAGTAGGTAGTCTGGCAGCGGCGTGGGTCTCAGATGGCGCTTCTGCATGCTGCTGTAACCTATACCAATGGTTGTTGTCTGAGAGTTGTGCTGCATGCATAGCTAGCCTACGTGCCTAGTCGGCCATGTGAGTTTCTCTTTGTTTAGGGGGAGTGGAGACCAGAGGTTCCTGTTTGAATGCTTTACGCTTTATGCATGCTGGCACCAACACTGTTTGTCAAGCCAGCCAAGCTGTCACACGCCAAAGGTGTTCATCACTTTGGATGTGGTTTTGAGGGACATGCCTGCTGATCATGTGTATGCTGCAACAGTCAGCATGCATCCGTGTACAAACTATGTATATTGTGGAGCCGTCTCATTTGTGGTGGCAACAGCCGTGAGCTCACCAACATGATAAGAGGCAATGATGCCAGGGTCTGCAAACCAATAATGTATGCGTTGTTACTGGTCAGCATGCTTCTATTGCTGTCTTCCGCTGACTATATACTCTGCCTGATTGCTGTCTTTACTTGCTGTGGCTCTGCAATCTCTGGTTCGACTTGAAACGCGTGTTGCCTCCAAGATCAGCAGCCCGCACAGTGCGAACAAATCTTTTGTCTCCGACATGCCCAGATTTGACAACCGTGCATCATGCAATTGCAGGTCCCTGACGAATCATCCCTGTATAGCAACATCCTGCTGTATCATATGCAGAGAGCCGCTTGCATTCATAAGCAACATCCTACAAGCAATGGTAAGGTTGCTGTGGCTGATGAGTGATTTTGTGTATGATACATCTGACAGAAGCACAAAAACGTTCTAATGACATGTACACAGCTCTGGGTGGTCGCCATGGCGGCCCCATTGCATGATATACAGCTGTCAAGGCAAATCATATGTTGCATGGCCAATTCTGTTTCACATTCGATATGTGTCTATATCCTTGCAACAACGCAACTGCTCCTTCACAGGGCCCTGGGGTTCAACCAGCTTCATGTTTATGTTACCGATAATATCATGATCATGTTACCGATGCCAACTACAGGGCCCCTGCAAGGCTTGCCTGTAACCAACACGCTGCATGTACAGCTGGCGTAAGTGTGGACAGATCAACATAACAAAATGATATGCAGTTGTGTTGCGCAGAGGATGTATGTGCCTGCACAGCCCTGTGCAGCGCACCTTGCCAAATCAATGCAACTGAATGCAACATATGTATCTCAGGCACAGCCCTGTGCAGCGCACCTTGCCAAATCAATGCAACTGAATGCAACATATGTATCTCAGGCAGAGCCAGTAGACTGCTGACGTACTGCTGACGATTAGTTGTACACATGTTGGTACGTGCCAAGCAACAACCCATACACGTGTAAACACACATGATCCTGCTCAGCCTCCAAGTAGACAGTCAATCCTGGCACATATATGTGCTCGTTCAGGCGTATGTCAGCAGTCTGCTTGGCCAGCACAACAATAAATTCATATAGCATGTCCACACATAGCAGATATCAGTGCCACTTGAATACGGCTTAAAACACGCTCGATTAACCAGTCATTTCTGCACACCCCCAGTGGCCAAGCGACATCGCTTGATCAGAACTGAAGTGTACAACAAACCACACCCAAGGAGACGATTATGAAAATAATTAACGATCACCTACAGTGCACAATTCTGGTTGCATAAGCTCCAACAGTTTCTATTGCAGGGCACAATGATTGCTGAAAGCATGTGAAAGTACAGATGTGATAAGGTCTAAGTAGTCACATACTCTGTCAGGCCATTCCAAGCTATCTTGGCCTGAGAGTTCATATGTTTGCAGACTGCAGTAGCAGTTGATGCCATGCACACTCCCTCCTCAACCTTGCCAACTACATGCATAAACTATGCCACAGTGACAGCAAAACAAGCCTGTATGCATAACACTCCCCTGCCTGCTAGAGCCATCCAGTGAACACTGTGTGCTGCTGTTCAAGATCTGCCTCATGTTGTGTGATGACGTGTTAGTGACAGCAGGTGCAGAGAGCAGGTTACTATCATTCTCCTTCCATCCTGCAGCTGATCTTATCTCCAGCTGTGTGTAACATCATCATGATGATCATCAAACAATACATCTCATGCAAGTTGAGAACCGCCAGGCCCCTATGCTGGTAGCAGACTCGATCAAAGCGCCTCCACGTCCCACGTATTCCAAACCCACACAAGTTGATCAGTTTTGTGCATGCACAACCCCTCAGGGAGTACAGAGCTGCTCACTTACGAAAAGAGCTTGCTCTTCGTCTTGCTGGTCTTTGGTATTGTTCCCACTGTTTTGTTCTCCGCCGTACTTTGCAGCCTCTCAATGACAGCAGCCTGATCAGTCACCTTGTGCCTCAGGCTGTCAGCCTCGGCCTGCAACTGACCCAGCCTTGTTTGCATATCAAGCTCCAGTGCTGCCTTGCGTTCAAGTTCAGCTTGTGCGATTTTGAGCAGGGCCTGCATGCGGCGTGTCTCTTCTGTCTGCAGCTTGTCAATCAGTTGGCTGTTGCTTTCACCTGGTGGGGAGAAAGGCAGGGCAGAAGCAGCAGAGAGCCTGATGAGCTCATCAGCATTGGCATCAAGTGAACTTGTGTACCTACCTGATTACTCTGCCAGATAAGTTATCACCTGCAGATTCAACCTTGTTGCTTATGGATTGCAGCAGCAGCAGCGTTGGCAGCACATCAGCATGCAGTCCCAAACTTTTGGCAACCAACACCAGGCAAATTACAGCTGACATCAGTGTGAGGCTCACACATCGTGCCAGATGACATCGCAGTGTGCATGTTGCCTGCTGAGTTGTTACAACACTAACTATATCGCAACAACATGGTGTTAGTTACCCTCACCATTGAATAACAGGACGTGCACCAGCATAGAAAACACACTCGCGCTGTGCTTCATTAGCTCAAACTTGCCTGTAGTTGAGCTGCACAGCTCTTCAACCATTGGCTGTAGACTCACTGCTTCCTCGCCCCAGGGCGTAGGAGATCCACCCAGATGCTGAGCAGCATACATCTCAGCAGGAGCCTCTCTGGATGCACCACCAGCAGCAGCAGCTTCCCGCTCCTGTTCCATCTTCTGCTGCTGGCGTTTCAGTAGCAGCATCTGGTACTGCTTAGCGAAGGCGTGGGCGCGCCTCCAGCTGTCTTGGAGCAGGTCATGGACGGCGAAGTTTCTGTGGCCAAAGAGCAGCTGTTTCATGATGATCAAATCTGAGTGTTCACGATTCAGAGGGTAGGCTGTGCCCCAGCGGTACCTGCAATTGGCAGCAGCAGCAGCAGAAGCGGCAACAAAAGAGGTGTATTGGAGAAGCAATGGTGCGTTACGTGTTTTCACTGAGGTGTTCGTGTAACACAGGCTTTGCTATGCTTGTAATGAGTCTGTTGATAGGGCACAAGAGCAAGTCTTGTTACTGGGCCGGCATACCGTGTCTAGACTGCTTGTCACAAGCAATGTGCACTGACAACATATTCTGGTCGACCTGGTTATAAGGATAAAGGACGTGCAGCTGACAGTGACCGTGACGGGGTGGGGCGCTGACATTCAACTACCTGCTACAACCACGACAGCAGCAGCAGCAGCAGAGATCATGTTCAGTGCCCAGTACTGAGTATTGTATACGCAACAATCCTCCCGGCACTCATGTAATCCCCAACCTGATGTGGTTTGCACTACACCGACAGTGCAAGACAGTATGCACATGCTGTTAGTCTGCAAACATATGTTTATACATGTCCACGATGAACCTGTATGTTACAAGATGGATTGTTCACCCAGTCACGCACAATTGTCACATCAGCAGTAGCAAGCATGTAGTAATGCCGGCTAAAACTGCTGCTGCTGGCTGAACAGGATGGTAGCAGCAGTCCTACAAGCATGTATACTACATCAAACACTAGTAGCAGTAGTGAGATAAGCCTGCTAAAGAATGCCAAAGCTGTTGCTTTGGACAGTCAGACAACTTGTATCAGCTCTTTGTGGTCAATCCAAGCTGCTGCAGAAAATACTTCCAGCGTTCCAAAGTGTGAAATATTATACACTGTTCTGGCAACAAGCTGCTGCTGTTGTACTTACGGTGTGGTGCATGAAGTAGCTGTCACCCTTCACAGAAGAGATCAGCCTTGCAGCCTGCCAGATAGTGTAGTGTAGGCATCTTGTTAACTCAGTCTCTGCAGCAGCGGTCAAATCCATGGAGCAGCAGCATTCACCAAGTGCTCTGGTAGAGCCATACATGTATGCTTTATTATGACAGCCTGTACAACAGAACCATAGTAAGCAAGCCTCTCAGCCCAGTACAATGAAAACGTTCCATCGTGGTGACCACTACAGTGTGGTGACCACTACAGGAACAAGCTCAAACTTGAGCAGTGGTACATACGCTGCAGAGTTGTAGCTCCCTGGAGTCAACCTAGCAATGTGGCGGCTGCAGTTTGGCAGGACCGCTGTTGAGGGCCTTCACCACACCATAGCAAGCACAATTTCAGCCGTTGGTATTGGGAACGCTGCAGACCAGAGTTATGACGTTGTCTGGCAAAGCGGACTGTTTTGCAGCAGACAGCAACAAGCACTGAGGGCATGTATAAGAAACATGGAAGCACAAACAAAGCATATACATGACAGAACATGGGTATGCATCATGCATCTAGGGCCGCTACTACTGAGGGCATGTGAGTGACTATTGAGCGCAGCATTGCTGTTCCTGAGATCTGGAGTCCACCAACGTCACATGCCTGCTTCTACATTTGTGTATAAGACAGCCGAAAAGGTTGATCGCTGGTTAGGAAGCAAGTGTCCACATGACCTGACAAGTACGTTACCACAATGCATGCAATATAATACATAAACCTGCTTTCATAGGCCCAGTACCTGTGTTTGATCTGATGTGACAGACAATTAAACTTGTGATGTTGCTTGATTGGTCCTGTCTGCATCACAGCACTGGCGTGCAACACCCAGAAAAAAGCAGCAAGGGTGTAGAAAAGGGAGTGTGTCTCTGTCACCAATGATGATCTTGTCATCTAGCTACAGCACATGCAACAAGCCACCATCTGCGGCAAACATAAGACAAACAGCAACATGATTCACTCACGTGGGCGTCGCAGGCTACACAACACAGGAAAACTGCAGCATACTACAGTTTCTGAGTATCTTGCTGCAACCATTGTGCTGTTGCAGTGACACCAAGCCAAGGTGAAATTGTGTCTGCAGAGTGACAAGCAGTGGTACTATAACAGACAATAAAAATGCAAACTATTCAGCTCTCCATGCTCAACATGCAGTGACTTTGCCCAACACAGCCGGCATTGTCCTGCATCACTTGTAGTTACACATACGAATTGCTTAGAAGGGGCTGCGCTCTCACCTGACACACTATTACAGCGCAAGCTCACTGTGCACAGGTCCATATTGGGCTGCAGCATGTTTCCAACAGTCCAGCAGGCTGGGGAGGGGCTTCAAGAGCAGCTTCTAAACCTGCAGCCAAGTGCACTAGCAGAAAGCACACCACAACAAGAAGTTGGTGGGGAGTGATTTGGTGACAATGCCATACTCCTGTCGCTGATGTCATAGCCAATGCCTGATCCTGTTCATAGCCAATGCCTGATCCTGTTGTGGGAGGCGAATGTGGTTTGTGCCGTAAGAGAATACGGTTTCCCTGCCCAATGAGCCTGTCCTTGGCTCGTCAAACGGGCTAAAGTTACTCATGTAACTTTCAAACTCGATGTCCCCCACTACACTCATAGCCGAAGCCCCAGATGTATCAACAAGGCAAGAAGGGTTGCCAACATGACTCCATAGACCACTCCAATGACAGAAAACATTCCAAATGTTTGGCAATCACATCAATTGGCACTGTCCAAAGTAACGACAGCTGACATCATGCCAAAGCCACACTGATCGCTACAACAGGTGAGGACATCGCTATGCAGCCGCTGTCCCCACCTGGATTCTGTACGAAGCCACACTGATCACCACAACAGGTGAGGACATCGCTATGCAGCCCCTGTCCCCACCTGGATTCTGTACGAAGCCACACTGATCGCCACAACAGGTGAGGACATCGCTATGCAGCCCCTGTCCCCATCTGGATTCTGTACGAAGCCACACTGATCGCCACAACAGGTGAGGACATCGCTATGCAGCCCCTGTCCCCATCTGGGTTCTGTACGAAGCCACACTGATCGCCACAACAGGTGAGGACGTCGCTATGCAGCCCCTGTCCCCACCTGGATTCTATACGAAGCCACACTGATTGCTACAACAGGTGAGGACATCGCTATGCAGCCCCTGTCCCCACCTGGATTCTGTACAAAGCCACACTGATTGCCACAACAGGTGAGGACATCGCTATGCAGCCCCTGTCCCCACCTGGATTCTGTACAAAGCCACACTGATTGCTACAACAGGTGAGGACATCGCTATGCAGCCCCTGTCCCCACCTAGATTCTGTACGAAGCCACATACGTCGCTAAACAGGTGAGGACATCGCTATGCAGCCCCTGTCCCCACCTGGATTCTATACGAAGCCACACTGATCGCTACAACAGGTGAGGACATCGCTATGCAGCCCCTGTCCCCACCTGGATCCTGTACAAAGCCACACTGATCGCTACAACAGGTGAGGACATCGCTATGCAGCCCCTGTCCCCACCTGGATTCTGTACAAAGCCACATAGGTCGCTAAACAGGTGAGGACATCGCTATGCAGCCCCTGTCCCCACCTGGATTCTGTACGAAGCCATTCTGGTCGCTGCAACCTCACCTGGCTACTTTACAAGGCATCTGACAACTACAAGCACTGTGTGAAGGCCTTGAAGTTGAGAGCAAGCAAGACAAACCGCTGCAATAGCCGGCTTGCACGTACCTGGGTTTCACTTGCTGCGCAGAGGCTGTGACAATGTGAAGGAGCTGCATCAAGTTGACCGTAGGCACTTACTTGCTCGACTCCTTCCGCGCGAGCTGAGTAATGGACATCTTGTGGAGAACCAGGTTGTGTGATTGCTCCTCACCTTCGTTTCAAGCCGGCAATGGAGAAGCGGAAGGCCATGCCAGCAATAATGAATCATTTCATTTAAAGGCAGGTGATGAGTATTGTGCACAGCTGGGCGACTTATTTGTGCTCAGCAACGTAGTACTTGAGAGCAGCCGGGGAGGGTGTTAAAACTAGACTTGTATCTCTCGTTACCACAATATTGCTCTTGCGCATGCCGCGGCCGCGCAGTGCACAGCTCACGCACCAGGTGAAGGACCAACTGAATCCGTTATACCGTGGTTCACTGCAACTCACCCCGCTTAGGTTGATAGATGAAGCCTGAAGATATCAACACCACCTACTGTATAGATCAGTGGATGTTTGAACGTCAGCAGAATCGGGGCAGTTCAAGTTCACCAGAAAGACAAAGAATGCAAGCACGGCTCAGGCGGGTTTACATGTGTCAGAAGCGCAGGTATACTATGACTGACTTTCAAAACTCCACATCCACTCGCCACCGTGGCTTCCGGGTGACAGTACTGCAGCTCAGTGGCGGGGCACGGGAGAGTGCTGAGTGCAGGCAGCTTCTTCCTTGCTATATATCTAGATAAGCATGCAGACGCCAGGTGCTTTGCCCTCCGTCTGGCCTCCGGCTGCTGTCTACTTCGCAAATCACACCAGCGAGCAGCTAGATGAGCAGAACTTGCCTACTGAGGCAGGCCAGCGCTGTAAGGTGCTGCGGTATATTCACACGGATGGAACACATTTTGTGTACCGCAGAGGGAAATATCCCGATGAAACCGGCAGGTGCGTTGGCTTTCTCTTGCCTACTGTGTAGTTACTGTTTCCGTGCACGTACATATGTGATGACGCAAGGCCACTGGTAAAGTCAAAGACGGCCACTTGAGTGACGATAAATGAGTTAGACAAACATGCAGCACCCTCAGATGATGCGGCAGAAGTTGCTTGCACAATGCATATTTGAATGTATACTCAGGTAGAACCCATGCAATGTTGTTTTCATGTTTCCCGTACAGTAGATACAATGAACCCATACACCCTGCATTTCATGCTGCATATGCCATATGCTGGCAGCGTGAGACTGACACCAAGCCATATGCTCTGTTTTGTGGCAGGTCTGAAAAGCTTTACACAAGCTGGCGGGAGGCCTATGATCTGGGTGCAAACCAGTATATGCGGTGGAAATCCAAGCAGCAAAAGACTGCCTCAGCCAGGTCTAAGGCCCAAGAATCGTATGCTGAGTGCAGTCTGGGTGGGCTTGGTCACAGCCTGGTCACAACCGCTGGTGAGCCTGCGGTCCTGAGCAAATATAGCACACCAAGTGTATTATGGTGTGGCTCATGATAAGCAATTGCCATTGCAATCTGCATGCTGTTGAGTGCCTGTCAGTATCCTTATGACATCACCTGTGGCTGCAAAGCACACGCGGTGTAGGTGTATTGATATGCAGCTTACTCTCAGCAGAAGGGGTTCGCTGAAGAATCACCAATATGACATATAGGATCTTCCGTGGCAAAGGGATCTGACCTTGCAACTTGCTAGATGATTTCAGACATCACTCCCTGTGACCGCACAATCTGCTGTCCTGCTCCTGCAGATATGCCTGGCACCGCTCGACAACAGAGCACCACCCGCAGCAGATCACAAACAAGCCAACAGGGTCTCAGCAACCAGATGTCACCAGGAAGTTGGTCATGCGGGCAGGCATCAGCAGCAGCACGACACCAGCAAGCATCTGGCTCAAGGACAACTGCATCAGCCCATGCTGCTGCCTGGCCTGCCCTCCCACCTCCACCCCCCACTTCAGATGGCTGCAGCAGGCTGCCCAATGCCACTAATGTCCTGCCACCATTACCACCACATCAGCCAGTCCATGTGCCAAGCAGTCGTGCCCTTCCGGCTGCTGCTGCTGCTGCTGCTGGGTCCCTCACCCCACCAACAGGATACCAGTCAGGTAGCTGCAGGAGGCTGAATCGTAGCACCATCGAAACAGCCAACACATACGGCCCAGCTGTGCCACAAGTACCACCACAGCAGCAGATAAGGTCGTCAAGTGAAGCTGCCCTGGCCCCTGTTGCTGCCGGGCTTCCCTCTGCACCCCCAAGACATGTGATGAGTGGCCACAAGAGGCTACATGAGACTGCTGCACTGCCAGTCAGCAGGTTGTTATCAATACCACAGCCACCCTCAATGCGCACAAAGCAGTTGGCAGGCCACAGTCAGCGCCCAGCCAAAACAGTACCTACAGCAGTAAACAGCACACAATCAAGACTCACAGGATTCAGACAAGAGCCAGTAGCAGCGCACGCATTACCTCCTGGTATGAACAGCAGGAGTACAAGCCATCCTATGTCAAGGAGTGCTGCGGCTCAAGCCAACATTACTACAGGAAGCGTGCCAGGGCAGCATCCAGATGTAGCTCAAAAGCACCACAGTTCAGAGCAACACTCAAGTCATCAACGAATCCTCAAGAGCTCCAGCAGATGGAGTGCTGCAAACAGGGATGGGCCCCATCTCTGTGAAGGTCCATGCTACCCCATCTATCAGCAACAGCAACAGATGGCCTCGTTACCAAGCCTTGCAGGCAGCGGATTCAGAGCGGTACCGCTACACAGCTGCAGCAGTGATGCGCATGAGGCTGCTGGCGTGGATGGTTTCTTGCAGCAATCTGTCACAAATCAAGCAGCTATGCAGCTCAATCAAGTGCCAAACTTCATGGCAGCCACTGACAACTGGCAGTGGTCCGACATCAGTACACCCCCAGCACTTCAAGGGCCTACTGGCTTGCATTCCAGCCTTTTTTCACGTTCCCAATCTTCACAGCAGCAGCAGCAGCAGCATATGCAAGCTTTGGGTGGTCGCTGGCAGCCTCCTGAGATGGTACCTAAAGTTCCTGCAGTATCGTGGACCGAGCAAGTGCGACTCAATCAGCAGGCAGCCGGAAGGTACAGACCATCTCAATACATTGTCTCCACAACAGCAGTTGCCACAAATGGCTCTCGTCTGCAATCTTCATTGAGTGCTGCAAACAGGGATGGGCCCCATCTCTCTGAAGGTCCATGGGGTAGCATCCATCAGCAGCAACAGATGGCCTCACCACCAAGCCTTGCAGGCAGCGGATTCAGAGCGATACCGCTGCACAGCTGCAGCAGTGATGTGCAGGAGGCTGCAGGCGTGGGTGGTTCCCTGCAGCAGTCTGTCACAGATCAAGCTGCTGCGCAGCCTCCAAACTTCATGGCAGCCACTGACGACTGGCAGTGGTCCGACATCGCTATACCACCAGCACTTCAAGAGCCTACTGGCTCGGGTTTTGGCCCTTTTTCACGCTCCCGAACAACACAGCAGCAGCAGCAGCAGAGGCCAGTTTTGGGGGGTGGCTGGCAGCTTCCGCAGGCAAATTTTGGGGTGCCTGCAGCATCATGGAAGGTGCCAAGAGAGCAAGTTGAAGTTGATCTGCAGGCGGCAGCAACGTACACACCATCTACCTCTGCAAAGGCAGGTGGCTCTCATCTGCCATTTGTATCAAATGCCACAAACAGGGTTCATGTGGATGAAGGGGGTTTTCTTCCACAGTTCGTACCAGATCAAGCAGGAGCGCAGCCCAAACATGTCACGAACTTTATGGCAGGGACTGACGACTGGCACCCAGACAACGTCATGACACCCCCAGCATCCCAAGGGCCTGTTGGTTGGGATTTCAGCCTTCCACAATGTCTGTCAGTACTGCAGCAGCAGCAGCAACAGCAGCAGCTGGCTGAGGGCATTAATGGTCTGCTTCCACCATCTTTGACAAAACAAGCAAGTGCTCAGCCTCATTACACATCAGGCCCAATGGCAGCAGCTGGCGTGACAAGCAACCTGTCCGCATGGCAAACAGCAGTTGCAGTGGCCAGACCCAATCAAGCACCTGCAGCGAATGCGGCAGGGGTCAGGTGTGAGCCAAACTGGGACTTGCTTATCAAGCTGTGTGGTGCAGAAAGACGGTCTCCTACTGGTCAGCGGCTGCTCTTGTCTGCAGATAAGAACATTGGCTCAGGGGGATATGGTGAGGTTCTGCAAGTCAAGGTGAAGCTGTATGGTCAACACAGCCTAGCAGTCATCACAGACAAGAACCAGGCACTGCAAGCATTACTGCAGCGCACTTCATGCAGCTGCGGAGCAGTTGTGCCAGGAGCTCAGCAAGGGGTTTTCTGTGACGCGTCACAGAGCAGCGCTGACAACTGTTGCTGCAGTGTGCAGATGGCACTCAAGGTGCCCAAGTTATATGCCAAATTGCATGTTGATAAGAAAATGATGTATTCAGCAGCAGCATACAAGCAGAAGACTGAGCAGGATATGTGCACAGAGTACCGCTTGATGGACCAATGCCAGAGCTCTGGTCACATCATTGACTGTTATGCGCTAGGGGCGCTGCAACGGGCTGGGGCACAGCAACTCTGCATATTGATGGAGCTGTCAGAGCTTGGCAGTGTTGAGCACCAGTACAGCATAAGCCTCAACGCTAGGAGAGGGCTTGATGACTTGCCAACCCAGAAGATTGTAAGGCAGGTAGCACAGGGCATTACAGATATGCACCGTATGGCGTCCACTCTTCACAGGGACATCAAATCGAGCAACTTGCTTGTGTTTGGCAGTCGGCAAGCTCCCATCATCAAGATTTGTGATTTCGGCATCTGTAAGGAGCTGGCTGGAGTTGGGGAATATGGCAGCACTGTTTGTGGCACCCCTGGATGGATGCCGCCAGAGCAGGCTATTCAAGGTGTAGGGCAGGATTGGAGAGTTGACAGCTTTCCGCTGGGCCTCCTTGTGCTTGCCTTACGCGCAGGCTGCCCGCCTTTCTGGTGGATTTCTTACCAGGGTTTAAGTTTTGAAAAGAGGGCACGCATGCTAGAGGCTGCTTTTGATGATGCACAGTGCGCATATAACAACAGCAGCAGCACTTATACAGCACTAGGAGTAATAGAAAAG
>LWCB01012899.1:0-14279 GCA_001630525.1 Coelastrella sp. M60 | reverse complement strand
GGTTGCGGGACAGCTGGTGGCGGCAGATTTGCGGCCAGTGAGGGCGTATCGTGGCTACTTGCAGCGGCAGCTGCTGTTGGTGGTGGTGCTGCTGCAGCTGCAGCGGATGCAAAAGCGTCCCGCGTATCAATTTGAGGTGTTGCAGGAGCTGCTGCTGCTACTGCAGCAGTGTTTGCGGAGCTGGAAGGGCACAAATTTGCAAGCTGGGCCGCTCTATCAGTTAACTGGTTGATGGCGTCCATAGCAGTGGGTGAGTTTGCTAGGGCAGTTCCTGCTTTTGTGGGGTGTGACAACTGCGACTGCTGATGCGATTGCATTGATTGCTGTTGCTGCTGACCATGAGCAGTACCTGATCCCTGTATGGCTGTCAATTGTGCTTCTAAGGCTACGTTACTCTGCTGCAGTGATTGTATGTAAGCAATTACGTCCTCGAGAAATGTTGCAGTATTGCTGCGGGTATCATGGGGAACCAGCTCGCGGAGGGCTGCTAACCTGCACACAGATGACGTGCGTGATGGCAGTCAACAAGGTTTGCAAGGAGAAAAAGTGAGAGAGGGTAGCGTTATTGCTGGAAGCATACAATGTGTTGTGGAGCTGAGCAGTGGCTCCACTATTTTGGAGCCTGTTGCATGCAGAATCTGTGCTTCCCCAGCTGCCGTTCAAAACACTACACAGCGAGTATCGGGCTTGGGCTCGTGCATTTGGCACTGTTGATGGCAAAGCTCATCGAAGACAAGCGATAGGAACTCGAGGCACGAGGCACACCGGCAGGAAGCAAGGTCGCTGTAACAGTGGTGATATGTGATTATTACCCACTTACACCAGCTTCACACAGAAAACATGCAAGCACAAACAGATTTGAGAGCCGAATCAACACAGCTGGTTTGCGCCAGAATCCTCACATGCACCTCAGCGCGCTCACGTGCTCACCCCCACAGCTCACGGACCCTTACCGTACTTCCTGATACAGGGTTGCAGCAATGGTTAAGCAGTATCGTCAATACCTACCTTTCGTTTATGCGCTCTCTGCGTCGTTGTTCTGCTTGCTTGTGCTTGCTCTGTTTTGCGTGGGCTTCTGATCCTTTGCTAGACTCCATACTACGCCCAGCAGAGGACCTAGCTCTCGTATCTGCTGATACTGCTATTAGGTCTGAGGTCATCGTCATGCCCTGACCATGGCCAATTGCTGTTGACTGTGTTGGTTGCTGTTGAGCATTGTGAGCACCTTCCGGCGATGCTTCCATCACGTGGGCTGTGTGCGCCAGCTGAGCGAGAAGATCAAAATTCATTGGCAATTTACGCTTTTTGGCAAAACAATTGACAACAGGCTCATCCACAGGTGCAACGACGCGTGGCAGCAAATGCACAGTGGCCATCACTCAGACACTGGTCATAGCAAGAACCATCACTACCCAAATCTGGATGAGACGACAAGTACTCTGCTGAGGAGTTGCTCTGCGATGACCCTGGAATGTGCACGTGCTTGTCAGCGTGTGTAACAGTCGCAGCGCAAGAAGCAGGCATATACCCTCTTTGCAGCACTCTAAGCACCTTGTGACTGGTACAAACTTCGAAAATGCAAGGTACACGATGTTTGCTTTTGATGTACACAAGTCCAAGTCAGCGTGGCTTCTGACAGCATATGCTGCACCTTCTGTGTTGTCTGCAGTCCCCTGCTAGCTCTAAGTGGGAATCACAGAGTGGTTGTTTTGATTACGAAGGGGTTCGCAGGGCTCTCGAGGTTGCCCCTTGGTGAACAGATGCCTTACGTGATTTATGGCATCATGGTCTGTAATGCGCCAGGGGTCTCTCAAGTGCACAGCACGGCGTAATTTCGTTGCTGACACATATCATAACCCTGTCGAGCAAAGCTCGACTCGACCATCTGGCAGGTCTCCTTGATGCTGGCACTCGCCACTGTTTCTCATCGTCTGCACTAATTGTAAACGCATGTTCAGGCTCAGCATGGTTCCCTGCGGCCTGTCCCCATGGTTAAGCATAATGCATAGCAACCACGTGTACCGTCTTGGGGACGCGCTTTGTCAGCAGATTGGGTCATCTGCAGTACTGTGAAAGACTCAGCCATGCAACATACTCGTGGTTTTTGTGTGCTTGCTATGTTTCTGATATACAAGATGCCTGCAGCATGATTATTTGTTTGCCTGTTACCTGTGTGTGTCCGGCTTGTTCCCTCACCGACACCCTGCGACTCTACCTTCAGGCAAGAAGAAGTTTTGCCGTGAGGGGGTGTGAGTGTTGCTGCCAACCTGTCTGTTCCACAAGATGCCTATGACAGCTGCACAACAGGGACAATGTTGGACAAGTGACCATCCATGATCAGTCAGCGTACCAACTTGCAATACACTGGTGCGCATGTTGTGCCTGAGTACACAGTCCATGCGGAGTCATTTCTAAAGTCGTTACAGCTGGATTTTCAACACACCGGGCACATACAAGCAGCACTGCCAGTGCTTCAAATGATTTGAAATGCATCAATGACACAACTGAGGCAGTGTGTCTTTACATCGTCCCAAGGGCCTCGTGGCCAGAGTGGGTGTCTCTAATACCACAACATCATGTGAAGTTCAGCTTGCTGCATGAGCCAAACTTCCCTTTCAAAGCTTGACAGTTTTACACGCTGTGCAGCATTTGAAAACTTGACCAGGTGCAGGGATGTCTGATGTCCATGGATACTGCGACCATAACATTAGTTGATGACACACGACCCCCGCATAGCATTGCGCAAGGAAGCACGGCATCAAACACGGATGCACAAGTTCTGGACACCATGAACCTTATGGTACACAACGTGCCGATGAGGAGTATGAATCATGGGAGGTGCTTCTGGGACATTAGCCACGTGTCATGGGAGGTGCTGCTGCTGGGACGCAAGGGTTGACCACTGCACCAGTGAAAGTGTTTGCGCTGCCAGTAATCAACCAAAAAAGGTGGCTGAATTTTCTTTGAATCAAGTTTTGGCAGCTATAATTCAAGTCTGCTGTGATGGTGCCCCAATCGGCACCTGTAGACCTCACCACCAACTTTACAATATTATACAACATCTTGGACAAACTCAAAATACAGGCGGCATCTGCAACACCTTCACGTCACTGGAAACTACGAACCAATTGTCCACAGCACGTGTCACAACATTGTCCAGGCCAATATATGGCGTTGCCGGCGTCTTCACATAGGTGTCCCACAACTGACCCAAAGACTGCTTTGGTCCTGCCTGCTTCACCACCCAGTCAATGATCTGATTCCATCCATTCACAGTCACCGGAAACATCTCCATCAAAACAGCATAGTTCACTTGAGTGCCATGTATCACAGTCGCATCCCATCCAAAATCAGCTGCAATGGACACATTTGCTGTAAGCTGCGCCACCAGCACATTGGCACCATCCCCCGTAGCATTCAACACGGTGACATTCGTGTCGTACCTCGCTGATAGCACAACACCGCCATCAGACCCAGCGTTGAACGTCACCACAGGTGCCTCAATCATCTTGATGTCCATCAGCAGCCCCTTCTTTGGGTAGTGCTTCGGCAGCTCAGGTATCAATCCCCCAAACAGGGTTGTAATCAACCTCAACTGAGGGATGTCGCCATCCTGCACTGTCTGATGCAGCGTCCCTGCATGATACAAGCCCCAGAGAATGCAGTTGGGGATCGCCTCATGTATATACAAGCTGAACATGTTGGCATCCCCGCCAATCTCTGCTGGTGTCAGGGGCAGAGTTGAAGCAGGGAAGGGGCAGGCAGCCTGTTGGATCTGTGACAGACGTCTTGCAGGGGCTACTGCAGCATCTGAGTCCAAACCATTGGATGATGTACCCTGGTGCTGTGTGCTGCTTGCATGCGTGTTGCTTGCTGCTGATGGCTGTGGTCCAATTGCGACTTCACCGTATCCCTGCATTGAAAGCAGCATAATAGGCATGTGAAACCTGAAAAGCCAACGGAGTGGTCAGCATTGCCTTGACTTAAGGGCGCATTCCTTAAAGCACAGCGGTTGAGCTTCCCAAAGCCGTGCGCAGAGTAGTCCAGCCATTGCTTGGTGCACTTACAGCGATTGACAAGACTAGCAAGACTAGCTGCTGCTGATGCTGCATTCTGTGGGTGCATCAGAACAGAGATGGCATAACTTGCAACTGCTACAAAAACAAACAGTTGCGTACCTTGACAATAACGTAGTTGAGAGTGTAGACGGCATAGGTGAACACAACATCAAATGGCAGCCCCTGCACAGATACCTTGGCTGGAAGGCTATCCAGCAGCCCATTGATTGCGGTGGGAACATCCTGGCAGACAAAGCAGACAGCAGCGAATGGCCAACTCAACTCGCAAAAGAGATTCTGCGCACAGCTGATGAGGCTGCATGCCAAACATTGAACCCACCCAGCCTCATAACTGGTCGATCACAAATCCTACACAATGACAACAGCCATAAACCCCCTCTTGACAGTCACCGGCAACCTGCAAGCAGTCCACCATCGGCGGTGTGTGATGTAGCATCAACCAAAGCAACCCATGCAGCAACAGCAATGATCGGCCCCCTCCTACTACTCACTGTGTGCACCGCTGAGTCCAGTGCCTCCTCCACTTGGCTCTTAATGGTGCCGCTGAATATGAACAGTATGGCTTGGTACAGCCAGTCTGCACTGTAGCTGTGGATGTCCAGGTTCAGAGCACCGAAGCCAACTGCTGAGCTCACAGCTACCAGCTGGGGAACGCCTGCTTCCTGATTGCGGACCTGTCGGCAGGCCAGGTTATACAAAGCTGCTTGTCAGCAGTTGCGCAGCAGCATCTCCTGATACAGACTGCCAACAAACTCGTCTAATGGCTCACCACCATACACCATACACAGATGTCTCAGGCATCATGCACCAGCTGTAGATAGAACATGGAGAGAGCTAGGCAATGTCCAGGGTATTGCTAGGAAAGAGAGACTGTACCACAGATGATGTCCTTACCAGGAATATTTCATCCAGTGAACCTCCATCAAGGGAAAGCTCTCCATAGCCACTGCCTGATAGAGGGCCTTTGGACCAAGCCCAGTTGAATGTGATCTGCAGAGGTGGAATTAATTGTGCTAGGAGAGAGTATGGGACAGGTCGCATCACTGCACTCCGCCCACTGCTGAATATGCCAAGGTGCGGTAGAAAGACGGACAGGCATCTGACTTTCATCCACCCCATGTGCAGTTGAGCTTGCTTCCCAAACATGCTAGAACAATGTATCCTTGTGGTCTTACCTGTGCAGTGAGGTTTTCTGCCTTCAAGTGATAGTAGCCGCTTTCAATGGCAATCTTGGCAAGTTGCCTGGGCACCTGAAGGTTGCTGATGTTGACATTGCTGACGCTGACGTCAATACCTCCAATCACAGGCACCTCAATGGTTGTTTTGTATTCTGGTATCTTAATCTTACGGACTGCTAGGTCCAAGATGTCCAAACCCTGGCTAACAGCATAATCAAAAAGCTTCTGTCGAGCTGCTATCTGCAGTGATGCTTCCCCATTGAATGGAGTGTGCATGCTACGTTGCTGCGGTGATAATGGGTTTTCTATCAACGGTGTGTCTGATCCGAGCCGGGCGGACTCTCGCATGGACTGAGATTCTGGCCTAAGCGCTTCAGCTGGAGTGCTGCAGCAACACAGGAACGCTAACAAGACTATTGCGAGGCAAGCTGCGCTTCGCTGACACCGGGTGCATTTGTTCCTATGCTTCATGTTTGGCGTGGGTCTTCTGCAGCACATCTCCCAGATATGATGTTCCACGCCCTTCTCTATGCTGCCATGCACGCTGTGACAACGGGGCAACATCGCGGTGATGGGACAGCACGCAGAGTCCTGGCGACTGCAAACAATCACATTCCTCAGTAAGATAGCGTGTTGGCGCAGTGAGGTGTCGAGTGCAAGTACCGAAAGTGATGAGATGTGACTGAGTGTGTGTTTCGCAGCTGTGCGATGTAATGACCAACAAGTCGTGAAGCTTATCCTTCTGCTACTAATTCCCCAACGACGATTGCATGAAACTATACCCTGAGCTGGAGGAGCGATTCGCCAAGAACCGCAAACACCGCGTAGAGACAGCTGTATCTACGACTTCTGATGCGTCCCCGAATTGCCCGACCCGAGCGTCTATAGTGCAAAACACGACTACGGGGTGGGCATCGCGGCAGTCCTGAAAAACGGCGTCTATGTACGTTGACCGGTCAGAGGCGTGGCGTGGCCGATGACTGTGATAACCCCAAATGCATAGCACACTTTTTCAAGTCACTAGTTTTGTTGCTAGGCATTCCAAAACAAAGACATGGTAGAGCAGCTTGCCTAAGTGTATGCATAGCCCTCTACTTGTCCAGTGTGCAACAGCCAGGTCCAGCAATCACAAATCCCAATGAATGGCAAAAGCTCTTAAGCTGTCAACACACCGATCCCCCAATCGGACAATATTTCTTTTGCCTTCTGCCCCCAACTCACCATTCTGCTGCGTGTCAACGGCCAGTTGCAACCTGTTTATCCATCCTGACAGCACTGGTGATCCCTGATGGAGGACAAACACAAGTACTGGGTCACCCAGCACTCCATTGCCAATGAAGAGTCCCAGCAACCTTCCGAGTGTCTGAGTTATGCAGGCCACTCTGCTTGTGGGTTGTGTTAAACTGAAAACTTACTGCAGCCCCCAGGGCATGTCTCTGCAGCTCCTTGCTGAGGTTTGTGGTGCATGGCCTCATCTCACTGACCGGTATAAAAACGGTGGAATCTTCTTCATATAGCTGCAGCTACCGGCTGAAAGCCACTGCGTTCCTAATGGCATTCGGCATGGTGGACATGATGGTGTCCACATCTACCAGCGATGCCAGCAACACTTCCAACCGCTCAGTGGGATCACTGGGAGGTGGAGATCTGAAGACACAAGCAACACACAACAGCAGTCACAATAACATATAAAACCAACAGTTATGGTGCTAGCGGACGGCAGTGGCTTGAAGCACTGGTGCACATTGCATGATGAACTTGTACAAGATGCCACATGTTGCAGCTATGCCGAATGCATGAGCTGATTCCCAACAATGGCAGGTAAACAACAAGCGGATGCTGCTCAACCTCTGCACATAAGCAAGGTGATTCAGCCAATCAGCCAGCAGATCTGCTAGGGTGCTGTGTCACGGTGGCAGGCAAGCCTCGCTACTGAGCATGCACGTCATCTGTAGTCACGTTACTCACATGCGGCTATCCTGAGCCGTGGGCCCTTCATAGAATCTCACAAACAGAACGTTGCCCTGCAAAAACAGCCAGTTCTTGTCACAAGCATTCAGGTGTTGCTTGCTCTGCAGCTGAGACAATCATTACAAGGTACCAGTAGGGCCTAGACATCGCTCATAACAGTACAAGGTGTGCCTGCTCAAAAGCGGCAACACCAAACAACATATAGCCTTCCCTGTACCCTGCAGGGTGCTATTTGAACTCGGCATGACCTGTTCATTTGCTAGGGCAGCACTCTGCTAGTGAGAGTGGCCATGCACTTGAGGCGACTGCAAGACTACTTTGCTGGGTTCAAGTCAATGAAGTCAGGCTCTTCACAACCCCTGCTGGTCTCTTGGTCAGAATGGCTCAAAACGAGGTGATTCGACTCACCACTCCTGGTTCATCCTCCACTGTGGCTACAAGGTCACCTGCACTGCCAAAGCCGCCAGTCTTGCCTCGTTTCAGCAGTGAGATCTGCAGGTGCAGAGCAGCAGGCATGCAACAGGTGAAGATATCATGGCACGTTGCTTAGGCAGGCTGCTGTGCTGATATGTACAGGCCGCGCAGTCCAGTTACACAGTGTGGCTAGGACACCTGGCAGCTGCACAGGGGTCCTGCAAGGCATGGCCAGCAACGCACAGTCTAGATCAAATGATGATCATATAATCAACCGCATGGTGCGTTGTTGCCACAACCACCACGAGGCCATCCTCGTGTATGCCAACATTTCGTCAACCAACCCCTGATGGCATGTTACTCAGAAATCAACGAGTGTGTTTGATTGCAGTCTATACTGCAATCACAGATTTGTGATTCTGCATTTGACAAAGTGGTACGATCTTAACAACAATACCTGGAAACCGGTTGGTAGCTTATCTGCCTGCAGAGGCAGTGCGAATGGGAAATTTGCTCCTGATTGAGTCATGGTAGCTGCCCACTGATACATGGACTCTGCAAACCGCCCGGTGTCAACGCCACTGCAGGAGAGGTCAGCATACAGCAGGTGTTGCTCAGTTGCTGCAGGCTTGGGTAGCGCATAACTCTAGCGTTGGTCAGAGAAGCTTGATACATCTCATGTAAGCGACTATCTTTGCTTTGTTGTCATGTCAGCGCAGTACAGTGCCACACATGCTGCAGTTCATCGGCAGCTTGTTTCCACCTCCTGACAGGAGAGGACGGCACTGATACAGCATCTCATTGGCGTTATCACTCAACAAACAGAACTCTGATAGCACTGCGGCATGCAGCGTTTTGACAGATAACCGACCTTGGGATCTTGGCAGTTGCAAGCTGCAGGTGGGGTTGGCTGGTGCGGGTAGCAGAAGCACGGACATCGACGCTCCTTGCCTTGGCTGCAACCGATCTGATTCTCGAAACGTCAGTAATGCGTCGTGGTGCGACGCTGACTGATCTGCGCGTAGAGACTAAGCTCTGCATTGTGCGGGAAGTTTGTGTACAGTGTGGGAGGTTTGCTTAGGGATGGATGGAGATGTCAGCAATCCATCAAGGATATCGCAAGAGCATTATATCGCGCTCTCAACCAAGGGCATGTCTGGAGGGCTCAACAACAGCTCGCTTGCAGGTGACTCTAAGAGTGACACTCCTTGAAGCGGGTGCGACCAAGTTGGCGAAACCCAGTGTCTTCTGTCAGCAAAACCAATATCTTGCTGTACTAGTGCAAAGCATCTGAGCATCCTAGCACTGTTGTGCGCTATTGTACGGTACGCTTTTTAGTACTCTTAAGGACGCATCCTTGCACCTGTCAGCTCACTGCGATAGAAATTTAGCGAGTAAATGTGAACCTATACTACAAGACAAGTGTCTCAGCCATGTCTCCAAAGCAGGACTCGGGGAGCAACTTGACCGCTTGACTTGCTCAGTAAAGTCGTGAAGAGCACTATACAGTAGCAAGATGGTGAAGATGGGCGTCTTGGGCCGCAGTGGCCATGTAAATATTGCGGACTACAGGTCTGTGCATGAAGCATCACGGGAAACAGGACCCAGGACAGCTGTGTGTCACAATGGTCTGCTATGTGCAGAGGAGGTGTTCTTATAGGCAACTGGTACGAGAACACTGAGAACCGTCAAGCAGTAGAGCTTGGAGAGCATCTTTTAGGTTTACGAGCACGCTTCAGCGGAGAAGCAACATCAACAGCAACACAGCATCCTGAGGTGAGCTGCTCGGAATCATTGAGGACAGTATCCAGTATGCCCTGCCATACCCAGCCTGCAAAACAGCGTCAAAATATTGGGCTCTGCAGATTAGAGCCTGGTCCTGCCGCTATTTCCAGATGTCTTGAACCGTATAGCGGCTGGGCAGGGGTGCACAGGGTCGCCACTATGGGTACTTGAGCCGAAGCTCAGAAGCTGTGCTATCCTGCACCCTGTTATCCCTTCTGTGTTGTGCAGGGTCGTACTGGTGCTGAGTTAGCTGCCTCATACTCCCGTACAGACCTCAAGCGTGTCAACAAGTGTGTCCCAGCCGCCCTCAAGTTCAGCCACTGTGATCCACATGAGCCTCCATTGGAGTACTTTGCAACTGTCAATCAACTAGCATACGGTAAAGACAACCATGTTGATTCCCCTCTGACCCAACCTTTTATGTTAGCAGTAGAAGCCATTGCTGAGAAGTCTGGACTGGACCTCTTGCAGGATCAGGGTCTTTGGAGCCCTGTGTCATGATGGTGATGCGATATATTAAAAACCAAAATCCTCTCCACCTAGTGACCAGAACCCAATCCATATCTATCACATATGATTGTACTCTGCTGACGGCTCCATGCCATGTCGATCCTGCAGGAGAGAAATATGTTGGTGAGCCCCGAGTGCAACAGTACCTGTGGTCAGCCAAGACTAAGAACAATGCTCTAGTGCCAGTGAGCACCCTGCAGGCCAGCAGTACTCTACTGGGGCAAACAAAGCGCAACCAGTGGAGGCAGCAAGCAGTAGATGATGTATACACAACCACCACACAGGTGTGCCTTGATGTTGCGCAGTGGTGGTCAGCATGAGTTGAGTCAACTCTTGAATGGCACTGCCATGCTTGAGGCAGTGCAACAGCACCAGCCAAAACAAACATTGTGCTGTTTGTGCACTTTCCAATAGCAGATTGACATCGTACTTGCAGTAAAATTGCTTGGGGCTGCCTTGTATGCGCCATACACTCATACCACAGCAATGTGCCACATCCTCACTGCCAAGACGTTACAGGTTTAGAACACCAAGGCAACAAAGGCAAACCTGCTGTGTGTGCTTGGTGCATTGAGCCTTGTGACTGTGCTGTTGCAGGACGTTCTGAGTAGTAGTGCTCTGCAGGCAGCAGCAGCAAACAGAAACTGCGAGAAGCCACAGCTCAAATCAGATGGCCCACTGTCAACAGGAAGGAAAGCAGTAGGACCATTTGTGGATGAACTGAACAGAAACTACCATGTCATGGGGTTGAGGAAATGACAGATTTTGTTCAGAATCCTCTGTGCAGGCCCATGATGGAAACTCTTGCTTGGACAAGGACTTCAATTGAAGCCTGCTCAGCAGTGACTGCATTCACTGTGGCACTCTTCTGCTGGCCAAAGATGTGTGTCAAGCGGTGTTAACTCGTGTTGTACACATCTTGAACATTGCAATAGATTACCTTTTCATTTTTGCAGCCTACAAACAGGCTGTTGTATTTGGCAGTCAACGGTTGCTTGCTGAGCAGCTTCTGCAGGACCACAGGATGACTGTTGTGGTACAGGGGCTGATTCATCTGCGAGCTGAGTCAGAGTGTGCTGTCTCTTGACAGTCCAGTACTGTTGGTCTGAGAGTGATTCGACGCGTGCAGCAAGGTGAATGCAATGTGTGCCGATGCAGCAAGCAACTGCTGCTCCTAACTGTTGGTGTGCTCAGGGCCTGGCGTGTTGATCCCCTGAGAGCCGAGCCACTCTTGGCCCAAGTGACTAGCAACAGTGTGGTTTATCATGTTGTGTGGACCTAACTAATGTGAACTGCTGGAACCTTATTCTTACTTGCATTGGCACAAGGGTCGAACCTCCATCTGGCAACGGGGCACCACAGGCAACTTCCACCATCACATATGTATGAGAGGAATCTGTTACACCATAGCTTCTGTTTAGAATATCAGCAGCACTGCATGATGCGGTGTTGCTGGTCGATCACAACGAGTGTTATCAACTCGGACAGCACTGATACAACACACGCAATGATCTTGAATTCAACACACAGCAGCACCAACAAGGCAGGCAAGGAACGCTGCTGCTGCTGATGATGATGTATGAGACTGTCTGTTTGATGTCAAAGCCACACAGATCTTGCGACACAGCAATATGACTGGGCTTCACCTTACGCAGTCAACTGCACTGCTTCCAACCTCTCAGCCAGCTGCTCCACGAGCTGACTTGTGTTTGTTGCTGCTGCACCACCAAAGTACACACTTCTGGTAAACACAGCTGCACACCGCTGCTTGAATTCCCCAGCTGCAGCTGCATCTGCCAGTGGCCCCGACAGCAGCAGCTTATGCACTTCAATACAGCTTGGAAGATCAAGTGCAACAGCACCAGACTGAGCAGCAGCAGCAGGAGCAACTGCTGTCAACAGGTCCTGCACACCCTGAGTCTTGCTGTCCGACTGGAGCAACGCCAGCATCTCTGCTGCTGCTGCTTGATGGCGCAGACTGCTGCTGCTGTGCTGCTTGCTGTATGCTTGCGCGTAGGCGTTGACATCGGCAGCGCCATCAAGCAGTGTTGGGAGCAACTCCTGGACTAGTTGCTGTACTGCTGGGTTACTGGGGGGCTCGGATGACACTGTTATAACACAAACAACACATAACACACATCAGCAACACTGGTCAACTGAACACGATAGACAGCACAACGTCAAACACACTAGCCAATAAGACCTACAAGTGGCACTATCCTGTCTTCAGCTTTCTGATAAGCACATATTGTTGCTGCCGCTGCAAATCATGCAATCCTGTATGCCTACCTCTTTGCGCAAACCGCACAATGGCTCTGTGCACATCTGGATGATCAGGTCCGGCAATATTTCTGGCCCTCTTCACTGCTGCAGCCTCTAAAAGTCTCCTGCCCTTGCGACCGTACACCTCTGCTGCTGCTAGCTGTGACTCAAGATGATGGGGGGCAGCCTGAGGAGTTGACAGGTGTACAGAGACACATATGTGTTTTAACATTACCGCTGTTGACATGGATCACTGCTGAGTATTTGAACACTGGCAACTAGGGACATAACATCATTTTTCAAACCCGTAGTTATTGGAGCCCTCTTATTGAGCATACAACTGTGTTTATTGGAACTCTCTTATCAGACACCTTGTTGGTGTGAAGTAGTGAAACATAAGATGTTGTGACAGGCAGGATGTACATTATAACACTGTCTCACCTGTGTCAACATGACGACATATTTTGTTGCATCAGCCAGTGGGTCAGGGGTGGCGGCTAACTTGACACCATCAGGATCAGGATCAGGGGGACTGAGCCAGCAGCAGCAGCAGCAGCAACGGCAGCAGCAGCAATAGGTCAGTCAATACAGAAGCAGCCAAATCAAAAGCTCAGAGTAAGCAACTGTATGCAGGGATGTATAAGAAACATAGCAAACGCAAGAAAGCATAACATATGCAGGGATGTGGTGATCATGATCATGACAATAGCTGATCAGACGCTGATGATCATACAGCTGACTGCACACCACTGACTGATGCTGCATTCAAGCTGAGTAGGCACCTCAGCAGGTGCTTCACAGCGCCAAAGAGTGTGCAGCAGAACGAACATCACTATCATCACCCACAATATCAAGGAGAGTAGTCGAACCAGACAGCATGCATGTCAAGCACCTTGCCCAGAAGGTCTCACATTGCTGATCAAGAGTCACTTTGCCCTCACTCACCGTGTGCTTGTTTTCTTCTTCTGCTGCTTCCCTTCACCAGCACCACCACCGCTGCTGTTACGCTGCTTGGCGGCAGCCTCAGCGGCGGCAGCAGCAGCAGCTTCTGCTTCACGTTGTCGCTGCTTCTCTTCCTACAGACGCAACCAAAGAGCAAGAAGAACTTCATCAAAGGAAATTGCTGGTTATAGCTGAACCTGCCAGCAGCTGGTAGCAGCTATTACTGCTGTTGCTGCTGAACCAGATGAGCTGCCAGTTTCATACAGATGTTGCACATTTGTGTTGCAGCGGTTCGTTGTGTTGTCTCTGCCATTTGGAGCCATGTGTAGTCCACAGGTGTGTCAGAACTACTTGGTAACGAGTGGCAGGGTGTGAGGTGTGTTGTTGGTTGCGTTACAACTAGTTGAGCTGCTACTGACACACAGCAGCACAACACTCTCTGGCAACCAGACGTAGGAAATGCAATGGTGACTATCACTCCATGCTGTGATGAGGTTTAAAGCAGATATATCATTCTCACTGTGTAAACCACGTGGTCAAGTCTCGACTCTGGCGTCTACTGCCTATATCTTGTACCAAGGTGAATATGGTACCTCGTTCATTTCACTCATGATGTGCCTCTTGCCCCCTACCACACACACATTCTAGACGTGTTGTTACTCATAGGTACCCACATCATGGCATCAGTTAGTAACCCCCTCTCACCTTTTTTCTCCTGAGCTTCTCTTTCTTCCTCGCTTCAGGGCTCAGTGCTGCCAGGCTGGCCTCATCAGCAGCATTGGCAGCAGCAGCAGCAGCGGGAGCATCATGCAGCGCCAAGTAGCAGCGGACGGCACCGACAGCAGCCTGCGAGGCGGCAGCAGCAGCTTAGTATAAACGAACAACAAGTCAAAAAAAGAGGTACCAGCACTGAGAGTGGCCCTTGCAGCCATAGCAACAGAAATTAGTCCTTGATCATGATGATGATCAGGCATGATGATCTTGATCTTCCTGTATTACTCATGATGAGTCATACATACCAACTGACAGCATCTTCTGGTAGCGTACACAAGACACACTACAATCGAACGTTGTAGCATGACCTCTGAGACAGGATACCAACAACAGTGCTGCTGAGTTTCAACCTTAACAAGGCAAC
>LWCB01012895.1:0-11072 GCA_001630525.1 Coelastrella sp. M60 | reverse complement strand
ATAGGCAACACATTTCTGGGCTATGGCGGCGTGAATGTGACTGTCTTGTGCATTTGCTGACACTGTGGGAAGTCACCAATGATGTGTTCCACCAGGTCTGCCTCAGTGTGGGGCTTCAGCAACCTTGTGCAGCAGCAGCATGTGCTTTATTTGTAGTGGACCCGTGTGGAATCTAACATATCAGGAGTATCAGCTGATCGAAGGCATGCGCTGTTGTTCACAGTCTTAGTCTGCACAGCTGATCGGGACGCAGCATCACTGTACATGGTCTTCCAGTTGCACAGCGTTTCCAGTCGTATGGATATGAAGAATTGACTCATAAATTAGTTGAAAGGGCAGTGCAAGGGAACGACGAATGGTAACAGTAACAAAGAGCAGTTCAAAACCGTGACAGCCAAAATGCGGCTATCGTGGTTGCTACATATAACAGACCTTGGCCACAGTGGCTAGAATATACAATTTACAGTGCTTGTGCTGGCTCTATACCTGGCATGCTTTGTCGCCCAGGACTCAGGCACCCGCCCTGCTTCACTTGCGCTCTGCGGACTAGATCGGGAAGCTGTTGGTCTGCCATCCGTCTGAGGCTGGCTGTTTAGTCATAGATCCAGACGGCGCGTGTCATAAATGATCAGCATACGCATATGACTGCACCCTTCTGCCTTTCGCTGGTGGTTACCGAGGTCTTGCTGTGTTTGCCCGATCTGAAGCGTTTACCTTATTGTTGACCACTTCTATGTGACAACATGAGTACCAACAGCACTGATCCTGTCTGCAGGTGGTTCACAAACGACGCAGTATGCATGATCTGCCACCCCACTTGGTTGCTAGGGTCCTGCAGCATGTCAAACAAGAACAGCGACTGACGTGTTGTGCCCTGGTGTGCAAAGAGTGGAGACAAGCGGCCAACACAGCCACCTGTACAGTAGTTGCTTCCAGGAACAGCAAGCGATGTCTCCAAGAAGTGTCTGCATGGCTCAGCAACAACAAAAACATCAGCAAATTGCAGAGCATCAGGGTGAAGCACAAGGCATGGCCTAGTGTAGCACCTATGCTGCAGCTGCCATTTCAGCAGCTCACGGCCTTGGAATCCCTAAGACTGCCCTCCTGTCTTCTCACGGCTTCGCCTGAAGACCAGAGTGTATTTTCTGCATCATTCCCCAAAGGAGCATCATCGACCGGAGCAGCAGCAATGCAAGGGAGCTCCTTGGCAGCACTGACAGCGCTCATCAGACTCAGGCTGACCCACACATTGCTGGATTCCAGTGAACTAAGCTGCTGCACTGGACTGCAGTACCTTGAACTGTACTATGATGATTACAGGACAGCAGCATGGATCCCAGGTGCGGCAGCAAGAGCAGCGGATATCGTGGTTCGGTCTGTATCAAGCGCTTGGTGTCAGCTAGCTGTTGCACTGCCCCAGCTGACCCATTTGACGCACCTGGCTATCAAGCTCCATGAGATGGAAGGTCAATCCGGCAGTCTCACCAGCACTGTATGCCTCAGCAGCCTGCAGAGTTTGCAAGGATTGAGGTTTGGAATTACCAGCTCAAGCCATCAAGCCATCAAGTTCACGCACCTACCATCCAGCTTGACACTGCTGGAGCTGTCAAAATCAGTAAACTTGGAGTGTGCATACCATCTTTGCTGCAGCAGCTGGTGAAACTGCAGCACTTGCACCTCACACATATGTGTGGAATTCTACGCTGATGTCCGGTCTGACCAATCTCACATGGCTGTCCATTGAGGAAGCTGACTTTGATACAGCTGATGTAGTCAATATGCTCATGGGGACACTCAAACAGTTGGGACAGCTGAGGCACCTGAATCTGGCATACTGTCTATCCCAGCAGGCCGCCAGGGATCTTCCCCACCCAGCAACATATGCAGCACTGACAGCTAGCAGCTACCTCACCTTTCTAGATATCAGGATGTGCTGCTTTCCAGCAGGGGTCGCTCAACATATCTTCCCAGCTGCTAATAATCTATAGGAATTGAAGGTCCTGGCAATACCTTCAGCTCCGTTCAAAAGTGCAAGCAGCTTCAATAGGGTGGTTGCCTGCTGTCCAGCTCTGAAGCAGTTGAACATCATAAAGAACTCATGGTGGGAGAACACTGACAAAACTCTTAAGGACTTCATGGCGGGAATCACCCAACACTGGGCATGGAATGACATGGAAGAAGACCCGTACGATAATGTGCAGGTGACCCGACACCAATATGCTAGATACTTGCTAGATACTTGGGCCAGTATGCTAGATACTTGGGCCAGAGACGTTTGCAGAGTGTCATTTTGTGCCTGCCGTATACCGGTTTTTCGTCCGCTGGCAGCCCTTTTGCAACACCAATGCCATATGAATGGGATCTTGTATCCACCACATATGTTCAATGCAAAGCAGCCATGGTTATGCTGCTTTGGCTTGCAGCTGGCGCTCTTGTTTCTTGAAAATACAGGTACTGGTTTGTCAGTTGAAGTGCTTGTACTCCACTTCACTCCGCAAGCCTTCCTCTTCAAGAAGTTGTTTACATCAAAGGATTCTTTTTACATCAAATGCTCAGAATTTGCAAACCTTGGCAGTGGTCTATAGCTACCATATGCACGCAGTGCAGGGACAGGTTGTAACTGCCTGTATATCACTCTGCAAATGACTGCAAATGAGTTGATGTCCTGACCAATGGGTCTGTCTGCAGACACCTTCCGCTCTGAGTCATCTCAAAGCCCTCACCAAATTAAATTGTGAGGTGGGTTTGGACGATGGTGATGTGGGGAGCATTGCTGCATGTTCTCAGCTGAAAGAGCTGAAGGTGGACACAACAAATGAGGACTACAATCGTGTTGCTGTACCTGGGTTACAGCTGCTGACTCAGCTGACGGCACTGTCAAAGCTGAAGCTGTATCTTGACTACGAAGAGAGACTTCTTAATCATATGCTGGTAAGCTTGTACACAGCTTCCTGTCTGCAACCCATGCATGCATGTGGTTCTCAGCACAGCCTGTAGTAAGTCCCCAGACAGAGCATTGTCAGTTGCTGCCACTGCTTGTTCAAGATGTTTCTGTCTGAGATCAGCAGCAGTCTCTACCCGGAAGCCCCTAACACCTCACCATACGCTCAGTATCGGCAGTGCTTTCCTTGCTGCAAACCTTGACGTGCAGGTTTCTAAGTGCTCCTCTCCTGACGTCCACCTGCAGCTGCAGCAGCTCATTGCTGATGAATAAATCGGCAGGAGACAGCCCTACTCAGTGCAACTTGGTGAAGACGTTGTTTGAGTGTTAATCTACCTGTGTCTGAAAATGTTTGTTGTGATGGCCGCCAACGGTTCATCTGATCACTGCTGTTGGTGGTGATGATGAAGATGTCATGCAACCAGCATGCAATGGGCGTATGTCATGAGATTGATCACAAGAGAGTCATGGGCACCGTGGCCATGTGACAGGCTGTGGTCAGAGTCATGCTGCAGTGCTTGCTGTCTTGCTTGAAGGCAGTTGTGCAACCAACATGCAATGTTTGCCTCATGGAACTGGAAATGTTGGCCCTGCAGTGGTGCCTTAGAGCTCTCTCTTTCAGATAATAAACTACCAGTGTCAGATATCGCCTGCAACCGTTGTTCATGATGAAAAGCTGAATTGCAGTGTGGCCTCAGGCAATCATTGCGCTTGTTCTGCACACATTGGTTGGCCAGCTTGTGCACCTCTCTGTGATAATTCTCAAGTGTGTTTCAAACTGCTGCGGCAGCAGTAGGGTTGACACTATGTGCAGGGCAATGTGGCCCCATCATGTATGAAACTTGCAAGCAACGGAACAGCACATCACGTGTGGGGAGCATTGTCGGTCATTGGGTGACCCTGCAGTGGGTCAACCTATCAGCAGCCTACTGCTGCAGCTGGTTTGGTCAGATGCCTGACGTAACATGTTGCCAACATGCCGTACGGTACGGTGTACTCAATCAGGTGTAGCCTGAACTTGTCGTGCTTGCAGCGTTGTTATGTACTGCTCTTTTGTGCTGTGCTGCCTCTGCAGTACCATGGTATGCATCGTTCTATTGTGAGCAGATGAGGGGATCTGCAACAGGTCAACCTGAGATCAAATTTAAATGGTGTGACTGTTCAGATTTGCCAAAGCTGCAATCTGTTACAACCGGGCTGTTCATGTGTCGCACAAAGGTTTGAAACCCAGCCTCACTTTGGGAAGTTTGGATGCAATCATGAAGCTCGTGTGTGCAGCGCTGTGTGCGTTTGTGCTGATACCTGGTCAGCAGGTATACCATATTCTCAGGCAGCGGCTGCATTGAATGAAACCTATTGCCTGTACTGACAACCACTTGGCTACGTATACATGTTGATCCCATCGCACAATGAGGTTGTATATCGTAGCCGTAGCCAGTGATGAGCGATGTTTGTTGATGGCTGTTAGCTTGCTGCTGCTGCTTCTGATGAAGTTGTTGATGCGCATGTTGTGCAGGTGATCAAAGACATCGGCCTGTGCTGAGAATGTATCGTATAATGCACATGCCCAGTTCAGCTCAGCTAGGCTAGAGTACGATGCAATGTAGCCCAGGGCCTGTATGCATCACAGGACAGGAATCCCACAGCCGCGTAACAGTTAGTCATGCCACAGCCAGGTGCCTGTGATAGCTGTATTACGCATAGCAGCTGTGGGCCTACATATATACCGATTACGAGTTTGATTACCGGACCGGGGCGCCAGTATTCTCAGCCCTCAGAGCTGGGGCGGCCATACTTACGTTCCATACAATGATTGCGTTGGGAGTGCTGGATAGTTGGAAAGAATACTTGACCAACCGTGTAGCGGTGTCACCATCCATGCCTGGCCGCCTACACGCTTCAACGTGTCTCCGGTGGTCTACCTGTGTCGTTGGACGGGACGGTTGCATGTCCCATGGGCGAAACAGCGAGCGCGAGGCCGATGGCACTTGATGCTATGGCTTGAGATGGTTATCAACTTCAGAACCGTTTCAGTGACTCTGCAATAGCAACAGGTCGATTTGCAGCGTTAGACTTTGAACTGCTGGGAGCAATAAACCCCGTTGCCGCAGCGTAGTATTCCGGCGTCGGACCGTTGTGGCAGGCGGGGTACTGACGGAAACACCTGATCTGGCAGCGACAGCTGTCATAGCGTCGGTTGCCGGTAGACCATCTTTTGCAAGCCTGCTTCCGTGTTCACATGCGTTGCAGAATTCTTCGAAGTGACGCCGACGACAGCCGCCCAGACTACATTCTTCCTGTACAATCATTCAAGTCGCAGCGCCGAAGTTCTCCCTTGTTCACTACAAATATTTGATGCTACACATCATGCTACAAATTCAATGCTACACATCCTGCCACGCTGCTGCTCAGCAGATAGTGTGCAGGAGGACACACAACTCTCTACCCATGCATGTGTAGTACTAGCTCTTTGAGGATGAGAACCATCCACATATGCACAGCTGTTATACATACACAGCTGTTTGACATGTGCCGTAGCTCTGGATCAATAAGAAAGTGATACACAGCCCTTCAACAAATTGAGGGCATGAGCAGTCATCAAGGCAAGTCCATGAGCACAGGTGCTCAAAATTGCTCAGCTCTGTGGCAGGCTGTGTAAAGCGAAATTGAGAGAGCAGTCGTACGAGGCTGTCATGCCAGGCTGCCACTGCAGCAGGCTTTCTGCATAGATAAATGCCAGGCCATGACCTAGCACATCAAGTGATCTTGCATGCAGGTTGCAGGCCACTACTCCAACTCTGCCACAATCTTCTTCTTACGCTCTGGCTTCACGGTGATGGAGCCAGGTGCACTGTGCTGAATGCGCCGCTGAAGCTTGCGCTTGTCAGACTCTTGCACTATCCTGCGAGTCTTGGAAGCCTGCAAGTAACACGTACAATCGTTGAACAAGGCATCCATGGCCACTGATCAAACATCCCCATTGTCCCCCGTTCACTCACAAGTCCAGTCTTTGTGACTGCTCAACAACAGGCACCACAACATATTAACCACAGCCAGCTGCACCAAGGTATGAAGACATGTGTAGTTACTCACCTTCATAATTGCAGCTGGGACTTGTCTGTGGCGCACAATACGCTTGATCTCTGGCATGTGCTTGTATCTGTTGACCAGTGCCTTGTTATAAGCTGCCTTGTGCTTCTCCCTGGGTAGAGTAACACCCAGCTGCTCACTGGCTTCTGCTTTCCAGACTCGCACATTCATGTCATCACTCCCGCTGAATACATAGCTACCGTCTCCGCTGAAGCGTACGCAGAATACTCGCTGCATGCGCTTAGTGTGATAGACCTGTAGTAAGCCATGCAGCAGCAACAAGGTGATGTTTGATACAACTTGTCCATTGTTGTAAATGAGGCACAATGGGTTTGGAGAAATAGATACTGCCACTTGGCATCGTTTGAGTTGAGGACTTGAGCAAGATATTGTAGTCACAGGCACTCGCTGCAGCTCATGGCTGCAAGTCGTTGCCTGATCAGTCAAAGCACATGCAAATGTTTTACTGATAACATCGTCCATCACAATACTGCACAAAGAAGACACTGCAGGGTCGTAAATGCCCCACCTCTCGACTGTGTCCAGCATTGAAGTTGAATATGCGCACACTGCGGTCATAGCCACCAGCTACAAACTCACGACCTGTTGGCGAGTAGTCAACATCCATCACAGCTGACACAAAGTCCTGCAGAGAGTGTTGCACAGATATCACACAAGTTTCAGTTGGCTATGGGCAATACTAGGGTATATGAACAAAAAGTGAACTACACATGCATTGAGAAGCCACAGCAAAACGACTTCCTGCAATGCAGCAAAGGGAGCTCCTCGAGGAGTTGATGGGACAATATGCAAATCCTGCAAATCGGTTGCTGTGGTAGCACACACCAGAAGACTGTACTCTACAAGCAGCCCCAATAGCTGGCCACTGACCTTGTGTACGCAAGCCGCAGTATCCATTTTTCTCATGTCATAGGTGTACAAGTTGCAGTCTTCACTTGCTGATGTGAAGTTGAAGGCTTCCATGGGATTCCAAGCTAAGGCATTGCTGCGTGTCTGCATGATCAGCTTGCGGATTGGGCGAGCCGACCGCAAGTCATACAAGGCGATACTGCGGTCACCCCCTGTGCTGGCAAACACATCTGATTCTGCCTGGTGAACAGCAGCAAGAAAAGGCGATTGGGGTTGAGTGCTGAGGGAACGAGTGCAGTTGAGAAGTATGTAACCAGCGCGGCAGCGCTGCAATATGTTTGCGTATGCTGAATGTGAAACTCCCTATCAGTTGCCTGCAGGACTGTCACTGCATGACGACAGTAGCTGTTGCTGAGGTTTGCCGGCAAGAAGCAATTGCAAACATGCAGCCAGCAAGTGGTTCATTGGGCTGCATCTGCTCGCTTACGATTGTCCTGCTTACCGGATTGAACTTGACTGACAACACTGAATCAGCACCCCAGGCAAAGGTGTTGACTGGCTCTGAGCGTTCATGACTCCAGACCTCTACTGTGGCTCCGGCTGTTGCAAACAGGTTCTCACGCCAGTGATGGTCGATGCCGCGGAAAGCATTTCTACCTTGGAACTCAAACACTGCAGACTCCTCTGCTGCAACTGGACCCGGCTCTAGAGGTGCAAAGGGCACCTTCCACAACCGCACCTGCATAGAAAGAAGCAGCTTAAATGCATATGTGAGGTCGGGGGGTGATGTACAGCTGTGAGTGCTGCAAACATTGCAAGGAAAAGTACTTTGTGCCATCAAACAATCATAACTAGCTGCAGCATACAGTACGAATAATGAATCGCTACTGTGTAAGCCCTTCTTATGCACTCGCAGGCAGTCAGGCTTGTAGAATGCATTGCAGAGTCAGCAGACTGCACTCAGGTACTTACTGAGCAGTCTGTGCTACACGAGACACACGTCTCTCCATCTGGGGCGAACGCAATGCCCCTCACAGCGCCGGTGTGACCTAACAGATGCCGTAGCGTGCGCTGCTGGGGGATGTCCCATACCCTGATGTCTCCATCTGCTGAACCAGCTAGCAAGCTGTTCAGAATCCTAGGATTCCTGGCCAGACAGGTTATGCCATCACTATGCGTCAGAGCGGCTATGAACGGCTTCGCAAAGACCCTCTCCAGCTTTGCTGCATTGAGGGCTCTTGTATACTCATGGGCCTTCTGGAACTGATGCAAGGATGGGTCATAGTTTCTGTGGACTTTCTTGAGATCCTGGGCACGTTCGCGAGTGTATTCCTCTTCGTTTCGATTTATTACTTTGACCTTCATCGCAAAGGCAGCCGTTCAAGCAAGGATTTACCCAAGCACATGCTCAACACATATGAGGCAGACTCCTGCTGCCTGTGAGAAGCTGCTGATAAGAGTTGTTACGCACAACTTCAGAACGAAAACGCAGACGATAGCTGTCTAATGGTGAAGTGTAATGTGACCCCCTGCTCTACCAGCCGCTTGTATCATTGCCCACTGCTGGTACCGATGTATTCTTAGCAGGTGTACTGTCTGAGACGCAACAGAGCGAAAGCAGGCCGCCTGAGTGCTATGAAAAATATTCATATCAGCGTTGTCAACTGTTGAAAGGCTTGTAACAGTGCTGAGCATTCCGCTGGAGGGTATGCAGGCGAATGACAGCCGTCGTAACATACGTCTCATCTGGCGCAGCCTGGGCCAGCCCAAGCGTAGTGCTCAAGCCGTCAGTGCATGCCTAGCGGCATATTCGTCTAGCAAATTCTGCACTGAGTGCACAAGCTCTTGCCGCTCGACACATGTCGCTGCTTCTGCTCCCCTTCCTGCAAGCCTCAACACCTGTAACATATGCTGCACTGACCAGGAAGACCTGCAGCACATACCAACATGCATCTTTATGCGGCATCCATTGAAGTGATAAGAATTGAGAGACTTGGTTTGCTCTGTTGATGTTTGCAAACATCTGCATTGAAACATCAAAGGCCATTGATGCCTTGCTCTTTACAAACACATATAATCAGATGTGGCATCAGCGAATCCGAAGATGTGACATGAGCAGGACAACAGCCCAGACGTAACTAGCAGGGAGCTGCGTACCACAGTTGTCAGAGTGGTTGCAGATACTTACCTGTCTGAGGTTGATAGTCTTGCAATTAGCTCCCAAAGCACTAAGTTGTCTGCAAATGTGCCCTGACCAGCTGATGCTAACTGCACCCAAGCAGTGTACAACAGATAGAAAGTAATGCGGTTCTAATGTTAGAAACAAACCAGAGGCATGCTTGTAGAAAGTATCTGCAACCAGAGTGCTCAGGTACTTTGCAAGGTATATCATAAGCGAGCATTGCTTACAATCTCAAAAACACCAGGCCGGCATGTCAGTGTGACCTGCAGATTGCTGCCGTAGTCAGATGCAGGTGTGAATGTACATGATGACTTTGACGGATGCATGACACAACATCTCACCTGTATTGCTGACTGCCCTAGACCATCCTGTACCTGCACATCTGCTCCGCCTTGAAGCACCAGCACTTCAGCACAAGCTGGTTGGCCATGCCCCACAGCAGTGTGCAGTGCTGTTTCGCCTGCTTGGTTCACCTGATGCACGTCAGCACCTTGCTGCAGGAGCCATTGCACCATGCCAACATGACCCTTGGCTGCTGACCAGTGCAGGGCACTGTTGCCTGTAAAGGCATAGCTGGTGCCTGCTCCACTGTACTGCAACAACTGAGGATACGCAAGTAGCTGTGACTGCAAGGCTTGCAAGTCACCTAGCCTTGCTGCATCCAGCCATCCACGACCAACCCTGCTGCCTGTACTCTGCAGGCAAATGCCTTCAGATTGTCTGCTGGCAGCTCTTGGCAACACACTTGCTTCTCGATGCTGAGGCCACTGACCATCTGGAGCCCCCTTGTCCTTGCTTGGGGCTGCAGCTGTGTATATGCTGCCATCCTCTTGCAAACCAGGCTGGCAAGCTGCACTGTTGAACATTGAAGTGCTGCTATATTCCACTTGTGTGATTGATTGCTGATGGATTCTCCCCTGTGAGGGGGATTGATAACAAGTTGCTGCTTCATGAAACTGTTCTTGGGATAGCTCTTTGCCCACCAAAGCAGCAGCAGCCAACAGTCTGGACTGCAGCATGTGATGACCATGTTTGGCTGCTAATGCTGCTGCTGTGAGCCCATCCTCATCCAGGAGATTCACCTGCTGAAGCACTGCTGGCACTTGCAACAGTAATTCTACACATTCCTGCCGGTTGGCTGCAGCTGCAGAGTGCAGGCAACTGCAGCCAGTGGCAGTCAATAAGCATGGATTGGCTCCGAGCGCAAGCAAGTGCTTGACAGCATCTGCATGACCACGTGCCGCTGCCCAGTGCAATGCTGAACACCGCAACCCTGACGTTGGCTGGTAGTCGAGCAGTTCGGGATGAAATCTGTGCAAGGAGTGTAGGCTCTGTATGTCCCCTGCCTTTGCTGCATCAATCCACTGCTGGCATATCTCCCTGGGACAAGACTGTGAAGCAGTGTCAGCCACATTCATCTGTTGCAGAGACCTTGTGATACTGCTGACAGAGCATGATTGTACTGGCGTAGGCAACTCAGACGGTGCTGGTTGCGATGTATTGGTCTGCATGCTGTCCAAGTGCCCCATGATTGCAGCTTGCTGCTGTTGTTGCTGTCCAAGCTCCGCGCCGGTTTCTTGCAGGGTTTGCGCGGCTGCCTGCTTTTCCTGGTCAAAGACCGCGTCAACATCGTGAATGCCAATAGGAACTTCCTTGTCTGCAAGCAAAACTGCATCAGAGCTCTTTGCCGTGGCAAGCTCTGACATGCGTGTACTCCTTCCTGTCATGCGTATAACGGTGATGGCTTGCTAGGCGTTTTAACGATGACATGCTACCATGGCAAAGTGCCAAAAGCTGCTATGATCGCCTATCTGTGTGCAAGTTCAAACTGTTGTGACAATAACACAGCTAACGTTGGCCACCGGCAATGCACATGCAAGCCCCAGCCAGGCCCTTAAACAATCACAGAAACTGCTTTTGGGTACATCACCTCGATAAGCTGATCAATCGCTGCGGTACCGCAATGCAAAGTCGTATGCTAGCTTGTGG
>LWCB01012893.1:0-25052 GCA_001630525.1 Coelastrella sp. M60 | reverse complement strand
CACCCAGGGCAGCACGACCAAATACGGGAAAGTCACCATCACATGCAGCCACACAAGATGTGAGGACTCCGTTGTTCAAGGCCCTTAGGCTTGTTGGGGGACATATGCATGTGCCGTTCACCTCAACACCACCGGGCAGGATTGAATCGCAAATGTTCTGCGGTGCATGACATACAGCAGCAGGCGGTCAGTTGAAAGCCTTGAAGCCACCACTGGTAGTGCGACGAGATGCAGTGCTTTGGGGCTCTTACCAATGATGCCATGCAAGCTGAGGTACAGAATCGGCATTCGCTAAGCTGCTGTGTGGTGTCATTTTCAAGCTGCGAGATACCATGGTACTACTATGTAGTGGCCCTAGCTTGTTACGTGTATACAGGGAACTGTGTGTTGTGGTGCTGGAATCAGCAAGGTCCACATGTGTATGCATGCATGTGCAGTATGTCTGCAAGAAGTTTTGTAGATGGTGCACCTTGAAACAAGCTGCTAGCCGGGCCCTGTGTGATTGCTGGCGTACTTACTGGTGAGGGAGATGGAGATGGTGATAGGCCAGGGCTTGTGCTAGGGCTTGGGCTGGGACTATGTCTAGGACTTGGACTACGGCTTGGGCTTGGGCTAGGACTTGCCAAGTCCGATGGACTAGCACTTGGGCTGGGACTAGAACTTGGGCTAGGACCAGGGCTGGGGCTGGGGCTAGGAGATGGTGAGGGTGAGGGTGAAGGGCTTGGAGAAGGACTAGGTGACGGAGATGTCTGACCTTCACAGGGGTAGATCTGCTGGAGAGGCACCCGACCATAATTGGGTGGTTCGGGTGAGGGCTTCATCTGAGCACCACCTGCAGGGGCAAAGAAACAGTGACGTAGCAGTTTAGCTGACCGACAGATTAGGTGTGCATGCATGTATACAGCAAGCATGAACATAACACTGATTGTAGAACAAGTAAGCAGGGGCTGATCAGGGTGACTGACTGTATGAGGCCTGCATAGACATGACAGTCTGAATCGTTGTACAACATATGACACAAAGCTGTGATGGAACAGAATGATGTGTGAAGTGAAGGAGTGCATGTGTTGAAAGGCTGCAATTAGTGGCAGTCACAACAATGCTGCATTGCTGGATTATTGCATAGGTATTATGTTTGCCATATGCTGCAAGCGAAGTCTGGACACAAAGGCAGCAGAAAGTCATGGTATGTGCATACTGGAGCATTGAATTCCGCAACTGCTAAAGAAAGTGAGGCAACCAACAACTGCTACAGTTATGCTATGGCGTGACTGCGGACGGCATACTCACGGCTACGCACGCAAACATTACTGCCAAGAGTGGCAATGATGTTTGAAAAGGTGTCCTGGTGCTCAAGGAACCCGCAAGGTCCTGTGCACTGGTTGGGGAAGCCCTCTTCATTCCAGTATTTGTTGAGCAGAGACCTCAGGGTGTTTTGTAGCTCATCAGTAGGTGGAGGTGTGCCAGCAATACGCCCACAATCCAGACGGACAGTGCTCCTGAACAGAGCGTAGTCCTTGCCATCAAGAGGCTGCAGGACATACCAACAGTATGCGATGGATCGATAAGACTGTGCAGCACTTGCACCTCCCAAGAAGCTGTAGTATGGCTATCGAGCAGAGGTTGCAGCAGCAGATGAGTTTCATTCCTTTGAACAGTGTCGGGCTACTGAGTGCATATACGGATGTTCAATGCGAATGACAGCAAGACAACTGATCGAGATGACATTCTCAAGCTGGGGTGCAGCAAGAAAGCTCCAAATCCATGCTGAGCACCATAGCATCTCGCAAGTGTGCATTGCAGCTGCTGAGGGAATGTGTCAAACTCACAGACTTGAAGTCCACGCAGGGCAGAGGAGAGCTAGGAGCGTTCCTGCTTGTCAAATAAACCGGGACGACGGCTTTACAATCAGCGCCATACTGCCGCTTTAGTGGTCCTTCGACATCTCGACGGAGTGCCACGTTCAGTTGCTGGTTGTAATCATCAGGAAAGCTGCTGCACTCGCCAGACAGCGCCAGGCCCCATTGGATAAACTGTCTTTCATCTTGATCAAGTGTTCGTGCTTCAGCTTGACTTGTCAGCAGACAGAACAACGCAAGCAGCATCGACAGGCACATGTCCGACTACACCTAAGGGGGCAGCGGGTGTACAGCGGATATATTGCAAACCAACCTGAATGTACCCAAAGAGCATGCGAGTACAGCGAGTCGATGCTGCAAGCGAGTTTTAATCGTGGCACTCGCAGCTAGTTACTGCCGGTGTACAGTCCGTGCAAACACTTGTTGTGCTATACATTTCGATGCCGGTAAGTGCTTGGAGTTCATGCAGCAGCACCGTTAGGCGGAGTGCGCCTTACCCCATTGAGCCCTGTTCAGAACGCAGTTCGTAGTTACCCTCTCCGGCCACGAGGCCTGATTAAGAAATTCCAACTGCCTCCAGAACACACCATCGTCTCCTTTGCCGACCAAAAGAGCTTGTCTACTTCCGTCTGTCGGTATTTTGCTTCCTTTCACAATGCCGTCGAAGTGTTACGGAATACTGCATGAGGCACTCCTCAATGCATGGGCAGCTCTCAAATTGGTCCAATGGGTAGCTTGTCATTGTGATTATTGCTGGTTGCGCACGATCGAGACGTGCAGACGTTGCCAGGTGTCACTTGGATGGGGCTGCAGAACATGCTTGTCATGGCTCAAGCAGAGTCCTCTGTTCCAGAAGGGGTGTGGTAAGCTGCCCAAGAATCAGAAGCTTTCACTCTGGCTGTTTGATAGGGCTATTCTGGGCAGGGCCCCCGATGCCCGGGTGTGGTCTGTTGAATTCCTCGAGGAGCTGGAACGGTCCAGCAGCCGGATGCAAAGGCAATGCTGTTACAGTAGGCAGCTGGAAGTCAACAAGAGCAAGGGGTTGATGCTTTGAAAGATCGCCATGGTGATGAACAGACTGGAGGCTAGCGTGATGTTCAATCTGGTAGTACAATGTTATTAGCAGACTCCTTGACAGAAGATCATCCCTGCTGTTTTGGAACACCAATGTGTTGACAGCTGAACAACTCTGCAACCTACATAGAGCCATGACACCTTTAGATGTTGTGTTGTTGGTTGAAGCAGGCAGGGAGTCTCCCCCTCCATGCCCAGGATTTGAGCGTCTCTCAGGCGTGGTGGGGCAAAATAGGTCTGTTAGGGGGGCAGGCAGAGGCCAGGGTATGTATGCACATGTGAGAGAGTCCCTATCTCCCTTCTGTACATTGAGGAAAAGTACAGACTATTATATGTGGTTGAAGTTCCAATTACCTGGCCATGGCGTGTTCTTTCTTGCATCAGTGCACATCCCTCCTCCTTCATTTGCTGTTCAATGGGGCAAATCGGACGGTTGGCTAGATGTGTTTGTTGAGTTACAGGCTGACATTGCTGCCTATCAGGCTCAAGGCCTGGTGTGTCTCTATGGTGACTTCAACTGCCACACAGGTATGGCTGATGATACGGATCCGGGATCTGATGCACAAAAGTTGCTGGACTCTATGGGTGCAGTGCAAGTTGCTGATAATACACCCACGCAGCCAGGTCCAGCTTGCCACAGTCAGGATGCTCATACGGTGTGTGCTATGGGGCGTCAGCTTTTGAACCTATGTGCGTCTACTGGTTGTGTCGTTCTCAATGGCCGCTGCCCAGGTGACTTGACAGGTAAACTCACACATGTTGTTTCCTCCAGTAGCGGTCACGGTAGCTTGACTGATTATGCCGTGGATTCTCAATCCCTTTTTCTCAGGGTTACCAATTTTAAGGTCATTGAGATAGCAGGTATGTCTGAACACCATGCTCTGTTGTGTGAATTACCGGAGTCTCTTGCATCATGTCAGTCAGCTGGTATAGCTGACCTGCCTCATCTTAGATGTAATTGTTGGGATGCTAGTAAGAGAGAGAAGTATGTTGAAAAACTACATGCTACTGCAGACAAAAGACGTGATATTCTGTCAGTCCTTGCTGATGGTGATATCTCAGTTGCCCAAGCCCAACAAGCGTGGTGCCAGGTGATCACAGAGGTGGCTGTCTCTGTTTTTGGTTACAGCTCTGATGATTGTTGTAAGATGCGTGATGGCCCTGTGGCAGAGAAGTGGTTTAAGCAGTGCAAAATGAGTGGCAGATCCTCAAGGCTGCTGTGCAACGGGGTGATACACCTGCAGCTGCTGCTGCCTGTGAAGTGTGTTCAATGCTGCCAATCGCAGGGCCAAGTGATACTGTCAAAGGCAGTGGAATGCTGGGTTGATGGATGGCTTGAAGCATAACCCCAGGAGGTTCTGGACTGCATGCAAGAGTTGTACGTTTGCTTGTATGCAACATGATTTCTATGCTGTTGGTATACCTCTCGTACCTCTCTACGTAGAGTTTGGGGTCTGTTGTGTGGAGAACTGGGTTGTGGTAGTCTGCCTGAGTGTGCTGAATCTGTGACTGCCTATGCAGCGGCTATGCAGCGGCTATGCTCCTGCCTTGACGGCGGGGGTTCCTGACAACTCCAGATCTCACTGAACTGCAGTTGGAGTCAAGCTGCAACTGTGCTGAATGCACCTTTCACCTTACATATGTTAACCCTTTAACCGCCAGGGTACTCATATGAGTACCCTGTCAAGAGCAGTTTTTCTGACATTGCATCACGCCGAGCCTGTCACAGAGGGCCAGCTTGGGTGTGTACAACCCTTACCCCCAGGCCTATCAGCTCCAAGCCTGCCTGGCATCATAGACAGCCCCTGGCCTGATTTAGGGGCCCTAATCCTGTTATGAGGCCTGAGTACCTCTTGAGTACCGGTCAATATCTTGCTCTACGATGTTTCCGTCGCAACTCGGCCGCACTGTACAAGTCACTGGTGAAGCCCTGGGCTCGGTACAGTGTGCAAATAACCTCTATAACGATCGTATCACTCATTATTGACGAGTCCCACCCAAGAAGTGCCTGGTGGAAAATGCTACTTTGGGTGCTAAGGTATCCCTCTCATAGTACTTATAAGTATTGTTATTTACAAATAACAACGTTTGATCACACCGATGAGGACTGGGATGACCAGAAGGGTGACAGTTGCAGCGATAACGATGCAGTGGTATCCTGGACCAAGCCTCAGCCACCATTCAGCAATAGATAACGCAGTAAAACTCCTGTATGATGTATGGTAAGTGTTGAGTGTACGCGGGGAGCGGAAAAGGGCCGGGATCAAGGGGCCTACGCTACTCATCACCCCCAGGAATTCCCTGGAGACAGTTGCCAAACTCAACATTTGCTGACCCTTCACACTTGTTTTGGCTTTTGTACAATTATCAGAGCGTTTACATCGCATCTGGGGATGCGCAGCTCCTTGGCAAAGGGTCAAAACGTGGCAATCGCTGCTGGGGCGACATGATCCGGGTCCCAGTTATTGTGTCTATTACCGAAAATAGATTGAGGAAGGTGTAAAATATTTGTTATGAATTGATCGGGGCAGTTGGCGTGTTGATGCATGAGAACGGTCTTGTTACTGCTGCTGGTGGGCAGTCAGGCGGATGCCGTGGCGCATGCACGACCAACCTGCGTCGAGTGCGCATGACAATTGTTCAATAAACATACATACTATCGTTCTGCGGCCGCAGCAGCAGCAGCATGTTTCGTTTTCATGCCACCAGACTGCACACTTCACAAAACCCATGATACAGCGGGTTTAGCAGGCCTTAGAGCTGCTAAACCCTAGACAGCCACAACCCCTGCTGGTTCAAGGTATGAATACCACCTCCTCAAAGTTTGGTGGCAATTGGCCTGCACATGGCTGAGATATTGCAGTTTGAGTTATTTTTGCATGCTGAATTAATTAGTACTACTGGCGGTTAAAGGGTTAAGCACCAGTTAGGGTGGTGGTTACATACAGCTACGAGACCTTGCAGATGGCGTCCATCACAATTCAATCAACACCAGGGCCATCGTTGATAGAACTTTGACTGCAGTACTCACATCAAAACAGCTGTGCCCATACATCAGCCAGCAAGCACTAGCAGCTCAGCACAAACTTAAGGGCCACCAGGAGCTACTGAACAGTGTGTACACCCCATCACGCCCCTGGTGTAACAGGCTTCCTTACAAGTGATCTTATATATAATAATGGTATACATTTATATCTTATACTAAAATGCATTATGTAATAGTGACCCATTGTAAACCCTAGTACAAATAGTAAGGAACAAATACAAAAGAATAGAACAAATAAAAAAACATACCAGTGTGTCTGATCTCTTGTGCAGGTAGCTCTTGATCACTTCAATGGCCTCTGGCTTCGCCTCAGAAGGCCCCACCTTCATGCTGTCAGGCAACATCCTGGGTATACCTGTCTTGGCAAAGTTGTTGTACTGCAGGTGAAGGATCAGGCCAGCTGTAGCAGCATGACGCACTGGCCAGTTTGGAGAAGACAGCAGCAGTTGGAAGAGCTCCTACAAAACAGGACCACAACATCTTGTGGTCATTTGCAGCATGATGTTGGCAAGGGGCTTCCGCACCCAGCAATTCAAAGGCTTGATCTTAGATACTGAACATGCACACACCCCTGGTACACAAACGGCAATTTCAATCGCCAAGCGCAATAGGCTCTGAGCTAAGAGTCTACATATTTTGCATAATATGCTTGAGGTGTGCCTTACTTCATGCTTGGGATGTTCTTGTGATATCCTTATCCTCCCAACTACAGCAGCTACCAGTGCTTGGCACCCTTCATACTGCCGTGCTGCTGCCTGCAGCAGTTGCAGCAGCTTGTCTGTGCTCTCAGGTGCTTCAGCAATGTGTTCTGCTGCTGCCAGTACCTTCAGAGCTGCTGTGATGCAGTTTTGGTGGACAGCTATTGCAACTGTGGCTGCTGCTGCTGTTGTTGATGGGCTCCCGCTGCTGCTTGCTTGTTGTGATGTAGACACAATGGTGTTGAGTATTTCTGAAGCAAAAGTTATACATCCCTGTATAAGACTGGAGGGAACTGCATAAAATGGCAGGCAAGGCAGTGGCGGCAGTACAGTGTGGCTGACTCAATCACAGTACCATCAAGGTTTCATGAAACAAGGCATGGTGCAGGTATAAGACCAGTCTTTATTTGGTAGTGCAAATAATAGCACGTGCATGGTTTCAAACACTCCAGGAAACCTTGGTATCAGCAGTGCAGTGCTGCACTCTGCTGGGTGTTTAGTCATGAGCTGATGCAGGTTCGCCTGATGCACAACTATCTGACCCACAAGCTTGTCTCATGTGGCAGTTCCAAGGTCCTGGGACACCATGCACAGGGGCATAGCAGATCCACATAGCAGCAGAAATCAACTGCCTGGCTGGGCACAGAAAGAACCCTACCTTCTGTACCGGACTCGGGGGCACTGCTGGCGGCAGCTTGCTGTGCAGTTTGCTTTGCTGTCAGCACATGCATCAAGGCCTGCATGGCCTCCAGCTGCCAGGTCACTTGATGCAGATACAGCATCTGCTCACATGCCGCTCCACTGGATAGGCTGGACTGCTGCTGCTGCTGCCAATGGTGAGGATCCACAAGCTCAGAGACCTACAGCACATGGAATGACAGTTAGATGGTTTAACAATCAAATGCTCGGAATGTATGCAGTGCAATACCCCCAGCACGTTCAGCTTGCATGACACACAGGCTTAACGTACATGTACTGCTCTGTCTACTCATTGCTAGCGCATGGTTCATCAGCGAAGGTATGCAGCTTACAATGATGGTTTCAGCAGTTACCAGCAGCCACATCATACACAATGATTGTGGTCTATTCACATACAAGGAAATGTCCCTTCCTTTGAAGTGTCAGTCACTTGATTACCTGTTGAGCTGTCAACCAGATCTGGTTCAAGCTGTCCTCAAGCAGCGGCTGACTGACCTGTTCTGCTGCTCGCCAGAGCCGCAGCAGCATGCTGCATTGCAGACATAACAATGCACAGCTGCCTGTATCAAGCCAACCCGTGCTGCTGTGGAAGGGGGCTGCAGACAGGATGTTCTGCTCAACCCAGCTGCTGATGAATACATCGTCTTGAGCCTGCAACATGCACAAACACAAATTATGCCTATCACAAGTTCATATCCTGTTCGTGATCGTTGCAAATTGTGCTTACAGTAGCACCATATGCTTGTTGCAAGACAGGAAAGCGCCAGGAAGGCATGTGAGCTTCAAAGCTGCTCAGGCTGTAGGAGTATCTGGTTGATTGTGCTATATCCGGTCGATTCAAGCTGCCACAGCAGGCTCCTTACCTGGAGAATAGCCACCATTGTGTCAACCAAAGCCTCTGCTTCTGATGCCATAGCAGTAGCACACCCCGGCACAGTGCAACATGCAGCTGCAGCTGCAAGTAACTCTGAGAGGCCTGCTAGCTGCTCTTGTACAACATCAGCACTGCTGCAAGAGAGCAGTTCAGCTAAGAGCTGCTGAGCTATGAAGGCAACTAGGGGGTGTCGGTCCAAGCCTGCAAACACAACAGTACCAATCAGCAGGTGTTGTGTATCACGCTTGCATTGTGGTCATATAAGCCAGTTGCCATGTAACAATTGCTTTGTGAGCTTGATCTGATGCGGCGTCACATCCCAGGCAGTTACCGACATCACAGCAACTGTGAACCAGTCCCTGGCACAGCAGCTCGCTGCCAAAAGCGAACGGTCAACAGAATCAGTGACCGACACCATCAAGTTGATGCAGGGTGGTGTGCAGTGAGCTCACGTCAGCAAAAAGATACTCACCTGCTTCAATGATGGTTGCTAGTAGCTCCTGATGCTGTTCTGGCTGCAATACGCCCAAGCACCCAACAGCACATAACAGGCAGCATTGCAAGACATGCTGCAGTAAGGCACTCCCTGCCTGCCCTGTACTTACTACTGTACTGCATAACACACCCCCAGCTGTTCGTATTGCCCATAACAGCAGCTGCTGACAACACACATGCACGATTGCTGCTTGCATGGCAGGGAGGTGCTGCATGACATCAAGTACTGCTAGCAGGTGTGCTTGCACTGCCTGCTTCTGATGATAAGTGCTCTTGTCTGCTTTATGGCTGCTTGGTAGTTCAAGGAGGCAATCTATGCGGATCTGTGTGGCTGCTAAGTCATCGGGAGTGCAGGACGGCAGTACTGCTAGACAGGTAACTAGGCGGGGTTGTAGCTGCTGCTCAAGGAAGCTGTGAATGTCAATATCATCCCTACGTACACACACAGTACACAAGTTTTTGATACTTTCGGAAGAAGACTTTCGGAAGAAAATAGATACTTTGAAAGAATATGGAGCTTTAGATTGTAATTCATTGTAATGGCAAATGCTAATGAACCTTCAACAGTGATAACCAGCAGCAGGTGCAGTGACTTCAACATCTGACTCTGCTTGCAGGGGCATAACCGTTGCCATGTGAACTGCAGGTACCATTACTGATTTCAATGTGTGGTAAAAGCATCAACATAGTTGCATATGCAGCAGATTGGGTATTTCCGACCTGTTGATGAGTAGGCTTTGTTGTTGCATACACTCACCTCAGTGCGTAAGCAAACACATCTACTGTAGTTTCCACCAGCAGCTGCATCGCAGCCTGTGCTTCAGCCTGCCCAGCTACTGTCACAAGTCTCTGAGCGTTTTGCAGCCAAAAACGAGCCAAAACTTCCCTCTTCTCGGGTGGCTGATTTCCTTGCACTGCTAAAACAAGCTGCTGCAGAGCACACTGCAAGGCCTGGCGAAGCTGCTGCGGCTGCAGGACGTCCAACCTGCGTCTGGCTGGCGTCTCCAACAATAACTTGCATAGGTTGCCCCAAGATAAGTTCAAAACGGCCATGCTGCGCAGTTCCTTGGGTATCTGTGAGTTGCTAATGTCCTTCTGGGGCGGTGGCAGGCCAGAAGTGTATGCAGCTTGTGCTAGCGCCATATGGCAAAGCTGTGGCACGGCAGCTTGCACAGCAGGCAGCAAGTCAGGCAGTAGTGCTTGCTGGGAATCCTCACGATCTGTGGTAGCTGCTTTCAGTGCATCAACTAGTAGGCTGCACAGCTGCTTGACGCCTGCTTTCAGCTGATCTGCTGCTGTTGGATAGGTGCCTGCTGTGAGCAGCTGCAGTGCTACTGCAGGATCGCAGAGCACCGTTGCAGATAGTTGCAGGAGAGCCTTACAGATCGACTGTAAACCCCGCAGAAATCTGGGTGTAATAGTGTCTAGAAGGAGTTGTGCTGGCAGCTGGCTGCACAGCTGTTGAGATCTGAGGCATAGGTCCTACATGGGGGCAGAAGCCGCAGCAAATGACGCCACGGTTGAGAAAACAGTAACCACATGCAGCAATACCTAGCAAGGTGAGCCGTTTGCTTTATATGCATGTGTGACAGGCGGTAGCAGGCTGCCAGATGTGCAAAAGGCTGAAAAAATGACGCTCCTGCTTGTCCTGCAGTATGCTTGCAGATCTGGGAATCCAAGACAATACAGTGCTGCAGCACAGAGCCATGCACTTGTACTGTACTACTCCTGCAACTTCGCAAATAGCGTCAAAACAATGTGGACATATCGTGCAGCTGCCACGCACCTCAAGGCTTGCTGCTGTAGTAAGAGGTTGAACATCGTCAGTGCTGCTTGGGTCCTGCAGAACAATCCCGACATCCTGCAAGCACACATACTTGCAATTGCTTCCACCCAAATGATGAAGTTCAGAACTTCTAGATATTTCTTTGGTGAGGGTGTCAATGTATATATATAGCCTGGGGCCATGTCGTGTTGTACCAAGCCACATCGTGTGCTGCTAGGCAGCAGGTGCTGATCACACTTTGTTATGGCGGTTCTCTGACCTATCCGGTCTCTGTGGGGGTGTAAAACGACGTCCAGAAGACCCTTTGAAGGCCCTTCAAAGACCCTTCAAGGGTCTTTTTGTCCAACGTGCCAAGACCGGATGGCTCAGAGAACCGCTATAAAAGGCTATCAACAGGTGAAACCAAGCCTCACCCGTGCCAGTGAGTGTGCAGCTGTTGTCCAAGGTGTGTCGGTAGCCGTATCGTCTATTTGCATCGTGTCTAGCCGACTGGACTCAGCTAAAGTCATGTTGCTCCTGCCCTAGTGGAGGTCAGCAGTGAAACTGGTGGTAAGCCCACACCTATAGATGCATGACACGTGACACAATCTGAACGCATTCATCAAATAGCAAACGAGCAACGTAACAAGTGTAACATGTCTCACTTGCGGTAAGAGGCTACGTGGCGAGAGCTAAGGGGTATGACCTACCTGCATCTAGCGGTGGGTGTGAGAAGCCCCCATTCTACGCTGCTCAGAGTCTTCTGGAGGGTAGCTGGGCGGAAGATGCTGCTATAGTGCAAATGTTACATGATTCAGGCTCCAATCAAGCAAGACTGAGGTGCAGGGCGGAAGCACACAATGGCCACCAGAAGAGTCCTAGTTGCTTGTAGCTTGTGATTGTTCTGGTACCAGCCTATGCTGACATACTTGAGCTAGTCCTCAGAACAAACCATGCGCAATAACGGAGCGATCAGCGAGAACAGCACTCATCAAATCAAATGTCTTTGTTTGGCGCTTTGAACGTTATGTTACATGCAGGTTCGGGGGGCGTGCATGCCAAGAAACAACGTTTGCTGTTATGAACCATTTTGATACACAGAATGTTGAAATACACCTCACACCAACCTTGAGAGCAATCCCAGAAAGTGATGTCGCAGACCGTATGGCTCGGTCTAGCTGGTGACCTAGTGCTTGATGATACATGTATTGATTATTTCGCAACCAAAGTTGGCGGCAGACCCTTGTACCCCGGCCAGGAGCCTCCAGCAGCAGCGCAGTCAAACCTGACGTGCAGCGTTTGCGGCAGTCAGCTGTCGCTGGTACTGCAGGTACGGCAGCATGAAGCTCAAACACTTCCATGTTAAGTCCGCAAAATGCTCCCTTGAACCCACCGGGTTCCGGATATCTCTCCGAATCAGCAGATCCTCTTCAGCTGCTGCTGCTATTGCTGCTGCTGTTGTTCAGGTCCCTGAACAAGCATCTGCCCTCATCAAGATTGCATGTATGTTTCGCAGGCATATGCACCCCACACGAATGCACCAAACAGACTCATACTGCTGTTTGGATGCGTTACATTGGGCTGTGGTAAAGCACCAGGCTGCTGGAAAGCAATGCGCTGCCAACTCCACGGACAGCGGCATCAGGAGGACAAGGCAACACTGTCGGACACATCAACAGCTCCAGGCAAAGCGCAGCAACAGCAACAGCAGCACAAACGAACAGACACAGTACCAGCAGACCCGTTTGCAGCAGCTGGTGATTGGGGCGGCACAGAAGAGTGGGGTTCAGCAGCAGCAGCATCTGCTGCTGCAGACCCCTGGTCGACAGCAGCTCCGTCTGACTTTGACATGTCTGAACCAGCAGTTGTATCTCTGTCCTCATGCAATGCATTTGACTTCTCAGACCTCACTTCCTCCTTAGAGGCTGCCAGTCAGCAGGCAGCAGCAGCTGCTGCTGCTGCCAAGCAGAAGACCAAAAACTGTACCATACATCCAGCACAAGCCACAGAGTCAGCAGCGGCAGCAGCTGCTGCTGTATGTTGCAGAGGCACTGCTGGTCCCACCTTGCCTGAGTTCTATCTGTATGCTGAAGCAGAGCCTGGTGAGTGACAGATTTCTACTGTCATGTGAACAGACTGTGTCCATGTCAATAAGTGCCATGTGTCGGACTTCACATGTGGATGTCATGTGTTTTACGTATGTGTGTTTTACGTGTGTCATTGTGATCGGGTACAATGGTATGTGCTGTTGGTATGCATGCGATTAGTTGATAACGACACGTGTTAGCAGCATGTGCTCCATGCCTCTCCCTGACATTCCAGATGCCAGCAATGATGCCATCAGCAGTAAGGACCGCAAACACGTACAGCAACTTCTTTCAGAGTATGAAGCCCAAGAGTCAGCAGCTGCAACCGCAGTAGGCCCCACCAGTAGCAGTGTCACAGCCAGCAGCAGCAGGGCTGCCAATGGCAACAGCAGCAGCAGCAGCAGCAGCACTGCCCTTTATGGTGAAGTTCAGGGTGGCAGCAGTGAAGATGGTGCCACCTGGGCTGGTGAGACCTATGAGAAGGATGAGGTCAGGGGAGTAGAGAGAGGGTACCTGAAGTTTAGTAAGAGGGTGGCAAGGAAACCGGAGCAGTGTGCTAGGTAAGTGCAGGGCACCCATTGCAGCAGCAGCAGCAGCAGCAGTGTGTTGTTGTGTTTCACCATCGATTTGAGAATAAGTTGCCATAAAGTCAATGTATGGTATCTGAGGGCGATGCCACATCAGGGTGATTGTGCTCATGCGGCAACAGACAAAGTTGTGAATACTGGAGCTCATGCTTGCTCTTGCTGTTTTACATATGTATAATTTCAACCATTTTGATTATGCAGGTACTGCTTGGGAGGTCAGCTGTTGTGGCCCAAGGCTCAGCAGCCTCAACCGCCTTCATGTCCAAGATGTGGAGGGCCAAGAGTGTTTGAGCTGCAGGTGATGCCCGCACTGATACAGATGGTGATTGAGGCAGCACAGATGATGCAGGAACAAGAGATTGATGTGAATCATCAAGGTATTTTTTTGATAAATACTGCTGTGGCGATTCGTCCATTTCAAGGATGTGAGCCTGGCAGGCAGTGTATTCAGATCATTGGGGGCATCAGATATACTGATGTTGCTGAAGATGTTTGCATAACTTGTTGAACAGGAATTATCACTGCTTCTTGTTCCAGAGGTTGATATGCAACAAGAAAAGCCAGTTTCGTATGATGCGTGCTGCTGTGCGTATTGCTGTCTGTGCAGTCATTGACGCTGTGGCCAACTGGGATTGGTGTACAGTGGCAGTTTTCAGTTGCGAAGCCAGCTGCAGCAGCAGTAAATCAGAGGCTACCACAGACGGTATGCAAACGTTGGAGGCAGTTGTCGAAGACGTGTTTCTGATCAACGAGCAGGATTGTCATGTTGCTCTGCCACCGCCTGTTGCTGGTATATCTGAGGGTGCACCAGCGCCCTAACCTGATAGGGCTCAGGAGGGTCACAGAGAACTTGAGAATCGCTTTTGATTTTGTTACATGCCAGTTTCAATGGCAGCGACACTCTGCAACATGAGTGAGAAGTTCGTCACGCCACCGGATGGCACAGTTTCACGTGACACGCCCTTGCAAAAATAGGGTACTCTTAGAGCCACCACAGGCTTGCAATGGCAATACAAAGATTGAATTTAGGCGATTATCACTCCCAGTAGAGAGCCCACGTGTATGTGTATCCCATTACGATGCAGTTATGTTATATGCTGATGTGTCACACGCCACAACCGTCCAAGATAGCATGCCAGCAAGTATTTCGTCTTGATCACAACATTACCGATTATAGGTCAGCCGTATTGGTATTGCAGCGTGCGAAGTGCCTTAATTGGTCGAGTGTGCACTGCCTTGATTGCTTTCAGCGTTCACGCCAACATGGAGCAGCAAGCAAATCATCGTCTACATGTGCTGGCACAACAGCTCAACCTGGTAGGTGCCCCGTAACGAAGCATGGTCGGTCGGAGCTCTGAACAGGCACCTAAGTATGCGCGCCTCTGTCTGCAGGGAAGCGATGGTGTGCAGGGCCTCAGGATGCAGGTGCGACCCTTTGCTTCTGTTATTGTTTCGTATAATACTCAATCAGTAATTACACGGCATGGCGCGACAATGATACCCATCAGCAACTGCAGGCCTAGTCAGACCTCGCGCCGTTGTTTGTCAATGATTGCAGAACTGCTCTGCTGGCGACTTTGCCGCATATCAGCGGAGGAACTCCAACATGGACGATGTGGTGATTGTGGCAGCCCTACGCACACCTTTGACCAAGGTATGGTGCTTGCATAAGTTTTCACCCATCAGGCAGTAGGCTTGCCTGCATGTGTGCCATGCTACTGGTTGCTTACTGCCGTCAGCTGCAAAACAAACCGCTTGTAATATTCTAGTGCGACAGTTATCTAATCAGTGCGCAGCTGCTTGAAAGCCGCAGCCGCACAGCTCAGTCTGCACCATACAGCAAGGTGCATGCACCCCTTGCCTAATTTCACTTTTTAGTTAGTCTAGTGAAGCCAAGTCTGAGCTGCCAGCCTTGCATATATATTCCTCCTGCACATCTGACTTCACACCCTGCTGTCAATCATCATATCCCTGCAGGCCAAGCGCGGCGGTTTGAAGGACACAGATGCAGTAGACCTTCTAGCTACAGTGTTAAAGGCAGTGCTTGACAAGACCAAGCTCAACCCTGGTGACATTGGAGACATTGTTGTAGGCAGTGTGTTGGGTCCCAGCAGCCAGAGGGCCAATGAGGCTCGTATTGCTTCATTCTTCGCTGGCATTCCCGAAGAGGTCCCCGTTCGGACTGTTAACAGGTAGGGGCCTTGTTGCCTGTAATGTATACAGGCAGTTAGCTGCCAAACAGCAGAATGACCGATTAGCAAGCGGTGTATGTGACTTGTATTTCTCGCACTGGTTCGGGTTGTTTGGCGTAGAGGGATCGCCGGGTGACTGACTGGCTGCGTCAGTAGAGCTTCAGCGGCATTGCATGATGGGCTCAGTTACAGCGGCGTTTGCATGTATGTAATATGTCTACACATCCGCTCTTTGTGCATGCAATCCTGCACAATTTACATCAGTTTCCCGTGTGTTTGTCCTGATCATCACAGGCAGTGTTCCTCAGGCCTCCAGGCCATTGCTGATGTAGCAGCAGCCATCAAGGCCGGCTACTACAGTGTCGGGCTTGCAGCAGGTGTGGAGACCATGTCATCCAACCCAATGGCTTGGGAGGGTGGCATCAACCCACGCATTGCAGAGGTGCCAAAGGCTCAGGGCTGCTTGATGCCCATGGGTGTGACTAGTGAGAACGTGGCAGCAAAGTTCAATGTCTCAAGGTATGGAAAACTTGATCATTCAAATTGTTTTAGCTTGATCATGTTGTTTAATTAGTTATAGCAGTCACAGCCAGCATCTCACTGCACCCTTTCTCCATACCGATCCACATTTGGTAGCGAGGAAGCAGTTTCTCCATGGTATTCAGTGCTACCTTCTTGGGGCCATGATGAACTGCATCTGCGTTATCAGATGTGCAGTAATTGGTAATTGTACTCTACCAATTGAGTAGTCAGTACCACTGGCAGCACTGATACTGGGCATGTAGTACGATGTGTGGCAGGTCAACTCAACAAGCAAGTATATGGGCCTTGATGTGAGCTAGCTGTGTAGCCATACAAGGATGAGGTTCTGCCTGGTTGCTGATGCAATGCAGGGATGTTCAGGACAAGTTTGCTGCTGCCAGTCACCGCAAGGCTGCTGCTGCCGCTGCCGCTGGCAAGTTCAAGGAGGAGATTGTTCCAGTGCACACCAAGGTGGTGGACCCAAAGACAGGAGCTGAGCACAAGGTGAACTGCCTGTAGGGTAGTCTACCCCTGCAGCATGCTGCACGCAAATTCAGCAGATGTTGTAAAAGTCGACCCTATGACAGGTGGTTTGTGAAGAGGGCTTGTCTACCTTCTTTTTGCTTGATTAGTGACCTGCTTTGTTACTTCCTCGCTGTTGCATGACGCTGCTCTGCGCAAGTTGTAATAACGGTGGTTGAGCTGCTGTGTCACAACTGCAGGTGGTGATAACAGAGGATGATGGCATCAGACCAGGCACCACTGCTGCCAGCTTGGGCAGTCTCCGGACTGTTTTCAAGAAGGATGGAACAACAACAGCAGGAAACAGCAGTCAGGTGTGTGAAGAACACATGGTACTATGTTGACAATTCATGCAGTGTGGCCATTGCAGCAGCAGCAGCAGCAGCACCAGGCAGTCGTGGACGCTGCGCAAGCCTATTGGCTGAAGATCCCTTGTTTTGTGTGTGTAAACATCCTTCTGGATGGCCGAAGCTGAGCGCGCTGTTCGCAGCATGCAGAGGCATGGTTCAGAAACGTTAGCTGCCATAAACTGCTGCTGACTTTGCTGTGTTTCTTGGCTACGATTGCAGGTGACAGATGGTGCTGCCGCCTGCTTGATGATGACTCGTGCAGAGGCAGTCAAGAGGGGTCTGCCCATTCTTGGCATCTTCAGGAGCTTTGCTGCTGTGGGAGTTGACCCAGCCATCATGGGAATCGGACCAGTAGCAGCCATTCCAGCAGCAGTAGAGAAGGTGAGTTGAGCACCTTGTCACAAGCATGTTACTTGTGCTGCTGTGTTTATGGTGTTTGGCCCTTTTTGTACCATTAACTCATCAAAAGAGGGTATGGTAAATGGTGGTGTTGTAGGAATCTCCATTGCAGCAGCAGCAGCTCGGGCGCTTTGTGTCATGAGAGTTGTGTTGTGTATGGTGTGTGCAGGCCGGCTTGTCGCTTGATGACATTGATGTGTATGAGATCAACGAGGCCTTTGCCAGTCAGGCTAGTTTCTCAGTTGCAAGGCTGGGCTTGGATGAAAACAAGGTGAGCATTGAGGACCTGAGGCATGACACTTAGCAGCATCTGTATTGCTGCAGCCCTGCTGATGTCGACATCAGTGCTGAGGATGCTGGTGAAAGATCCTGCAGTGTGTTTTGGTGATATGGTATAGCAGCAACATGTATATGACGTGTATATGGAATTGGGTGCCCCGTTATGAAGGCTGCAGCTGCCGCGGTCCTAGCTGAATGTGCTTTGCTGATGTTGCTGCAATGTTGTGCAATCGACAAACGCAGACATAAGATAGCATGCTTCAACTGCATTCAGAGTTATCGTTGACATTGCATGCAGTTGAAGCATGTCACTGATGGTAATGCTGCTAGAATTGATACTTGATCAATGTAGTCAATTGGTGTCCAGAGAGGTGACCGCTGTGGCAGGAACCAGTGCCCCAGCCTTGAGGCTTTATCGTTCTTGTTTGCTCCTCGCAAGTGTTGTTTGTTGCGCTACTGCAGGTGAACCCCAATGGAGGTGCTATCGCATTGGGACACCCTCTGGGCTGCACAGGTGCTCGTATGACAGCTACCCTGTTGCACGAGATGGGCAGGCGGGGTCCAGCCGCTCGCTTTGGTGTTGTCAGCATGTGCATTGGTAGCGGCATGGGAGCAGCAGCTGTATTTGAGCAGGGTGGGGAGGTTGATGGGTTGAGTAATGTGATGCCTGTGCCAAGACAGAACTTGCTGTCACGGGATGCTGTGGTGTAAGATGGTATGGCTGATCTGTTGTTGTCCTTCCGAAGATGTATTTTGTGAAAAAAGTTTGGCTCATGCAGCACAGTGAAAGTTGTGCGGGACCTGGCAAACATAGCTGGATGCAATTCAGAATGGGAATGAGAATGTGGTTGAGGGAGTACGGCTGTGACGGAAATTATGAGTTCTTACCGGACCTGTCTTGCATCCATATTGACCTCAGCGACACTGTCAGCAGCGAACGTGATCGACAACCGTTTGTCAAAGCGTCTGCTGGACTGCAATCGTGGTACACTTGATAAGCAGCAGATGCACTGCACTGCAGCATGTTTTGGTGCTTTGCAAAAGCAATTACAAGCCCATGCAAGGGCTTTCCAGTTCAAGACAAGCGTGCGATATGGGCTTCCATACCTGACTTGCACACAGGTGACTGCAGTCACTGCATAGGTGAACTTGGGAATGTACGAGTCGTGGCTCGCAAGTCGCGTTGTTTTCCATCCAATATAAAGATTGGGTCGCGGTAGCTACAGGTGTCCAAGACATGACTGGTGTACGTGGTTGGTCGTACTTACGTGCCAACCATGGCTCCACGATCGGCTCGATATCGGCTCGAGTGATTGATTTCAATCGCCTTAAGCAGAGCAGGAAAGGCTGCTGCTGTGCGCTATATCTGCGTACATCATGAACCTCTAGGGGACAAGAAGTGAGTGGGCAAAACAGCGGCATTAACATAGCGTTTGTTTCACTTCATGTGGAACAAATTACTTTGCGTTTACGGTAATGAATTATCCCGGGGGTTTTGGACCTATCAAGAGCGGAGGCAATGGCGTCAATGGGTTGCTGTGGCACGCAGTTGGTACATCGTTATCATTTGGATCCCGAGCGGCACCTGCTGCGCGAACCAGGGGATGGCATTAAAGGTTGAATGTCATTCCCAGCTCATGCCGATGCGCTCAAGGCACAGCAGCGTGTGAAAACTGCAGATTGGACCTGTAGGTCCACCGTGCCCCAGACGGTCAAACAGGCTGTTCCTCGTTGGCGCATATGGTTTATACCCGGTATACCTTGACAAGTTGATTACTGTTGTTCAACAGATCTATTGCAAACATACAAGGTCGCAAGCACAGACTACAAGGCACTCATGTCAGCATTACAAGTATCAAGCCTCGAGCATAGGCTCGAGATCCCTCAAATCGGCACAACCCTTCGTCGTCTTCTCACACCTCTCCTAAGCCCATGTAGTGTAGACAACGCCAACGCACACGCATGTATACTCTCCACAACCGTTATGAACAGCATCATCCCTGCTAGACAACACAATGCTACCAACCTTGTTGTATTCAGCACACTCTCCCCTTGCACTAACCCTAAAATAGCACAAAGCATAATCAAGAAATGCCCTGCAGCAACGAAAGTCTCCACAGTCAAGATATGAACCTGGAAAAACGGGCTATACCCTACTAGGTAAACAAGCCAGAGCATCTGCAGCAGTGTTGCGACCCAGATCTGTGGCTCAAAAGGTCCTTGGGGCCCTATGCTGCCAAACAGACCACAACAGATGCCTTTCAACACCGCAAACAGCACATTAGCTATAAGCACGGCGTCTTTCTTTGCAGCAAGGGCTATAGCAGCTTCAACTTCTGCTGTAGACATGCCAACAGGCCCCACAATGTCCCATAACACAACACCATATCGTGCCATGTATTTCAAGCGCTGCTCCACGAGCGCATTGCCAAGTTGTACATAACTGTCAGTGCCTTGCAGCAAACCAAGATGAACCAACAACTGAGAAAAGCAACCGAGCCCTGCTGAATCTGCCTCTGCCGCCGCTGCTGCTGCCTGAGCACCATCTTGACTACTTACATCTGTGCCTACTAGCTGAGCTCTACCACCTGCATTGCTAGATAGCCTGGCATGCTGCTGCTGCAGCTGCTGCCCTTGCTGTAAGCCTGGATTGCTACCTGCTTTCCACAAACAATCACTGCCTATCACAATGTTGTTGACAGCAGCAGCAGCAACACTATCAGAGGTGTACCTACCATCAGCTTCAAGGAAAAACATTTCAGGAGGATCTGGAGGTAATGGCCGCCGCTCTATCACAGCATCTGCTCGCAGTCGTTGCTGCCGCAGCTGCTTCCGCACTTTGGCTTTCCGGCGTGCTTCTTCCTGCTCCTGTAGCAATGCCTGCTGCTGCAGGCGCTCAACTTCATGATCCACGGAGTTTGCAATGTACTCATGTGCTTCTGCAATGCCTCTGCTGCACTGATGCAAGCTACCTACGTCTCCTGGGGCTGTGCAAGGATATACTGCTGCAACTGTTTGTTGCTGATTCATAAGGGATGCAGTGCATTGCTGCCGGTGCTGCTGCCAGCAATGCTGTTTGCTGTCTTGTTTTGCTCTGTTACATGCCCGTGATGGTTGCTGTCCCGCAGCAAATTTAAAGGGCTGCTGTTGCTGCTGCTGTTGTTGTTGCTGCTGCTGCTGTTGCTGATAGGGCTCCATAGCAGAACTAGTATAATTCAGTTGAGCTAGTAGATATGTTACATTCAGCCACGGCGTGTGCTCTTGTACTCTTAACTGGTGGCCATGCAGAGTAGCAGCTACTGCCTGTTCCACCACTAGCGCTGACATGGCATCAGTACGGCCCTGATCATCACTTTGAGTCATGACAAAAGAGCAGTCAACACTGCAAGGATCTGCTGCTGCTGTCGTTGTTGCTGTTTCTGTAGCTAATGCTTCAGCTACAGGCACTCCAGCGTGCTGTAGCTTTGGCGGCGGCGGCTGCTGCTGCTGCTGCTGCTGACCGGACATCCTCCGGTCAAATGTCATCGAATCTGCTACATTTGAACGCCTGCCTCCTGCTGCTGATAGTGATGCTTCAAGTTGCACCTGCTGCTCCGAGCTTATACCTCTGGACTTTCGCTGCTGCTGCTGCTGCTGTTGTTGCAGCTGCTGCTGCTGCTGCTGCTGCTGCTGCTGCTGTGCAACGCTTCCTGCATTGCTCACCCTCAAGAAGCTTGTCGATTGTGGTACTCCCTCCAAGTGCAGAAACTCTGCTTCAATTGCTGGCGGCCTGGCTGGCGGTGCTGCTACTGTCCTCGACGTGCGGCGCACTGGATTGTGTAGCAGCGCCACTTGCGCTGTCGTGAGCAGCTCATACAACGCCCAGATGTAAGTCACAAACGCCAAGACACCAACGGTCAAAACCGCTGCAAACACCATCCAGAAACGCTGCTGTGCCGCATAGAGACAGCCTACCCAGTAAAGCAATGCCGGCAGGGTCAGCAGCAGCACTGCCAGCAGCAGCAGTGGAAACCGAACAGGCAAGGGAGCCACTCTAACAAATCTGTTACTTCTCTGTGGGCCATCCCACAGAACAGTAATGAGAATATGGACCAATACAGCTGCAAGCAGCAATGTAAGTGCTACTTCAGCACAGTTGATAAACCCTGTCCAAGCGTCAACGGCCAAACCCTGCAAATCGGGATCAAACTTGATAACTATAGGCAGCTGGGGTGCAGCTGCACGAGCAGCTAGTGGCAGCAACTGTAGCTGCTTCTGCTGTATTGTCGTGCTGGTGATGTCAAGTGTTGAGATGAGCGCACTGCTGTTCTGTATCTCAGCTAGCCAAGTGTCAAGCATTGAGCTGTCCGGGGCTGCTGGCATCCAAGTGGTGCTGTTTGCCGCTGCTGCATATGTTGCCAACTGTTGAACCCATTTGTTGTTCATAGCCTACAAACAGGACCAACACACAGTGATCGGAGTAATTAACCTGGTTCACCTGGTTAACATACAATAGGTGTGTAGTAACATTGTCGATTAAGGCATGGTGTGGTAATTGAACCCAATGTGACAGCAATGGGGCCGTCTTCCACCAACAGACAATCATATCTCCTGACCATATCTTGCATACTACGTAGCTTGCTGTTATGGTACAAGCCAGCATCTTGGTATCGCTTGTTATCACACAGCCATATGCCCTTACACACACGCTATGGGCCATCAGTCAACATGTGCATAATGGCCCTCATGGAACGAAGTATGTGCAAAGCTCTGCAACATATGTAGGGTGAAAGCAAACCCCAATAAGCACGGGACACCTCAGGTCTTCTTGCTGTGTGTTTTGAGCTTTACAATGCGTATCTTTTTTTATATTTCTTATGTATTTCTTATGTAAAGGTTTATATAAAAACCTGGAGCCAACTAACCTGTACAGCCTGTACTGGGAACCAGCTCAGTAGGGACCAGTTCAGCTGTCCAGCAGCAGCAGCATAACTGTCAGAGAAGCCCCTGTCACCTGCTGCACGAGCAATACCAGCAGATGCTGCCAGGGTCTGTAGATGACTCAGAGTTCTGATGAGTGATGGTGCACACAAGGGAAGAGGAGTACCTGTTTGGACAACAAGGCACAGCAGATAGCTCAGTGTTGTCGTGCATTAGAGGGAGATCTCTAGAGCAGTTGATGTCCAGCCTTACATAGAATGTTACGCACTTTGGCCGTGGCAGATTTGCAAACTATTGATAGACCTCATGAGAGTTAGTAGACAGTGGCAGGTGGTGGGGGATGTGAGCTGCTTGAAACAGCCATGCACAATAGTTTAGTGCTGCAGGTTAGCTGTACGGAGAGACAGGGACACTGAACTGTCCAGCCTGCTGCTGCTGCAGAGGCTGCTGCCCCTGCTCCTGCACTGCCATCACAAATGTCCACCTGGAGATGTTGCTACTGCCACCAAGCAGGCAGCCGCTGATAATGCCAGTACAACAGGCAGTACCGTCTGTGCTGCTGTGGTGTAGAGAGGCAGTACATCATCAAGAGAAGGACTAGAAAGCTCCAGCAGATTTGATGCACTGCCAGTGACATATGTACTGCTGATGTAGCTGCCATTCTGCATTTAAACAGGAAAGCAGGAATACCAGTCAGATGCACAAAATGTTGCAGCCAAGGTGACAAAACAGACAAGCACCGAGGGTGTTCAACTTACATGAGTTTGTAAGAAGCAACGCTCAGCAGGTGATATCTAAACACAAGATTTTGCAAATGCATGTGGAGCACTGGTGCTGTAGCAGAGCATTATGCTGTTGCACCTGCCAAGTGGAGTCTGCAAAACACCAGGATATTGTTAAATGGCAGTTGTTCTATGGCTGATGGGTACCTATACATGTACAAATAATGCAAGGATATTGCTGGCGGCTGAGGTGATGATTACCTGCAGCTGCAGTCTGCTAACAGTGCCTGGTAGTCCACTACAAGTGAGCACAAACTGAGTGTGGTCAACTCTGACGAGACTGCTGATGCTGCTGATGTTGTGTTGAAGGATATGATCAAGGTCAAATGCTGCCACCTGACGGCTGAAACCTGCTTGTATAAAGAATGTGCTGTTTGTCAAGGTAGGCCTGGTGGTAATCTGTAATAGGGCCTGCACAATGAGCAGCACGCAGGCGTATGTTTACGCATTACATAACATGCTTGATTCTCTTCTGTATGATGAAAGTGGTCAAGTTCAAAGACAAAAATCTGATTATCGTACAGCAATTGATCATACATTCAGGTTGATGTGGCTATTCCCAACTGCATGACATGTATAGCTTCACGGCCTTGTCAGGGCAAACAGCATGCTGCTCAAATGACATGCAGTCACTGCGATCGCAACATGCTGCAGTTCTGAGCTGCTGCATTTATACCCTGAGGATCCTGCCGCATAACGCTACGCATTGGTATGTTTTAGAGCACACATTTTTTCCACCATATGAAAACCTTACTTTGGGGGTTGTTGTCTTGATGTCCATGACATAAGTCTGCGACTGTGGCATGAAGCTGCAAGGGTCCGCTTGTATTGTGACGTTGAGTGTTGGGTATATCAACACTGACTGAACTTTGGGGAGCTTCACTTTTATCCTAGCTACTCCTTCAGAAGGAGAGAACTCTAGGCTTCCAGCTACCACTGCTGCTGGCGGTGCTGCAGTAAACCAGCAGCTGTATTCTGGTCCACAGAAAGCAGTATTGTTTAGCTGCTGTGGAACCAGAAAAGCTGCTGTGTTGGGCTGTGCAAACTGCAGTACCATCCAGATGTGATCTCGTGTTGATTGAACAGATGTTGGGAAGTACATACGGAATGCTGGGCGACCAGTGCAGCCAAGACGACCAACAGGGAACATTGCTGTTGTGGGTGCTGCTGTACGGATTGTGTTTGATTCTTTGGCGGAGGTGTTGGCGCTTTCCTGCATCTGCTGCAGGACTCGGAGATGAATCACATGATAGGCTCGTCCAGAGTGGCTAGCTGAGCCTTTTGATGAAGCAACTGCCAGTTCTTCTTGGGTGCTGTTGCGTACTGTGCTCTTACTCGCTGGGGGTACATTTCCTGCTTGACTTGCAGAAATTTCATTGTTCAGAGGGCTGTGTACATTATTGCTGCGCTCTTTGTGAGAATCCACACGTCCAGAGCCTTTTGCAGCGTGTATACAACAAGTGTTTGCTGTAGGATGCTGCAGAGTGTACTCCTGCTGCACTTTGCCAGATGATGAGCTGAGTGCCGCCGAACTCTGCCCGAGAAGGGTGAACAACAGTATTAGACTGGTGCATGACGTGCTTAAGCTCGCACAAAGCAAAGCAGCCATCACATCCGCTTGCACAGAGGGGGGCCATAATCTGAGCCATATCGCGCTTTCAAGGCCCCCATAGTGTCGCTGTACACGTTCGTGTATTCTGTAACAAGAAACAACGCATTGTAGCAGTGGGTTCTTTGTGAGGGATGTTGTCAGGCTTCATTGACCTCTGTCAGTTCGGGTCAAGCGCGTTTGCGGTACAATCTGCGATCCATCCACAGTATTTGGAGGCTCAAGAGCGCAAATAACCTTGCTTTTGATTCTGTTGTAAGGTTGTATTCGTCTGAACCGACTTCCCTCGTCAT
>LWCB01012892.1:0-17147 GCA_001630525.1 Coelastrella sp. M60 | reverse complement strand
CGGGTGCCAGCACACAGTGTGTTTGTGTGCAACACACAAGAGTATTGACCCACACAGACGTCATGTTGCTGATAATCACCGCTGGCTCTCGGCAGGCAGCCGCAGCTGCGGCAGTCGTTCAGTCACATTTGTGCCTGGTGACTGCAAGGAGATCCTCAAATCCATAAAAGTACCGCACAGAGCAATCTTCACCCAACCCCACATACACCATTGGACACAATCAATCTGCACAAGACCTTGCATAAATTGCATACATAAAACACACTGCCCATTGACCCTGAATACATGCCGCAAATCATCAGAAAAGCATGTGTGAAACACAAAAGGTAGCATGATCAGCGCCCTGAGATGGTTCTTGAATCACACTCAGTGCAGCTCATACTGCGGCCTCAAAAAGGCTTCAGATCCTGCCGACTTCACTTGGTAGAGGTGAAGTTGTTGATGCACAGACGGTTAGCCAAAAGCCACAAACCAAGGAGAGTTCTTGTCAGTGTCAGCTTTGATACAACGCAATGATGCGGACACCGAACTTAGCCAAGATGACACCTAGTGCTTCTGACTGCGGAATGATATCGGCATAAACAACATATCATAACAAACTCACAAGGCTCCAAGTATGCAGCAAAGTAACCCTCACCACAGCAGCCCTGTCAAGATGATGGATACAACCCCTACCAGCCGCCACAAGAATCTGTTATGTACTGGTGAAAAGAACAAGCAAATAGTGAGAAATTGTCAACAGCAGCCACTCAGCTTGCATGGTGACATGTACAGCGATCAGCACACAGCCGTGCAAAGCACTCACTTGCACCACTGAAGCCACGTTCCCAACATCTATGGCAAGTTTCAGATGGTCAACCATATAAACTAATTGCAGCATTCTGCCTATTGCCCCATCCCAAGTCTTTCACCGCACATATGCCACTGAACATAAGCTCATAGTAGAAACGCCAGCTTTTGTTGCATCATCACCACCTCAGCGGAATCAGCAGGTGCTGAGGCAATGGATCACCAGCCAGCAATGCAGCAGATGCACCCAATGATCCTGCAGACGATGCTAGTGTCTCAGGCACTGCAGCAGCAACACCCCCGATGATCCTACCCACCTCCTGCTGATAAGGAAGGCCAACAGCACCTGTCAAGACTTCCAGATCACCATACACACCTGCTGCTGCCAGTCTGCTGCCATTGCAAGTGCCTCCAGAGCCACAACAAATGATGTCATTGTTCGGGTCTGAGGCAACAACACTCAAACCAAAGCCCTGCACTCCATGGCCGATTGTATTCCACGTAGCTGCTTGCTGTGCCGGATTTGGTGTAGTATAATCAACACAGGGACCGATGCCAGGGGGGTCTACTGTTGTCATGCTTGCAACAGGACCCTTGCCGTCATTACTGCAGACACCTGCTGCTGCGTCAGACTTAGCAGTTGCTCACTGGTGAGGGTGCACAATGCGCTGTTGCTGGCCGACATCTCTCCCGTTGAGTTGAGATTGGCAGCAGATGTGCCGCTGATAGCAGAGTAGCTGCCAGCATACTCTCCTGCACACCTGACTCTCATGAGCTCATCAATCTGTGCGCGCAAATCATGAAGGGCCAACAAATCGTGCTGTGCAGCATTCCACTGCACCATGCTGCTGGCTTCACTGGCGCTAGAGCCTAGCATTATTGCGCCAGTGTTTTGCGCAAGGGTACTGTCCTGGACCCAACTTCCCTCTGGCCCTGCAGCAGCACATGGTACTGTAGTTCCTAGTACTGGAAGCATTGCACTGCACTGAATCTGTCCACCAGGGTTAGAGAAGGCTGGAGCAGGCAGCTGACCTGTCGCCACTGCCAGCTGAAGGGGAATCTGACTGCTGTAATTGCTGTTGGCGGGATAATGATGCCCTGCCCCACTCATTACTTGGTTGCCTGGGTGGAGGCCATTTGCAAAAGTGATGTTACTGCCCAACATGCTCAAATCTGTGGAACTGTTGCAGTACGAGGGGTTCAGCTTGGCACCCTGGGGTCCTGCAGAATTAGAACAATAATGTGCTTCATTGGCGAAACAAATTGGCAAGCCAGGTACCATGGGATGAGGAATGTAGACTTGCAAGGCACAACTGGGATGCATGAGGTCTATATCAAAGCACCAAAACAGCAGGCTGATTGCTGCAAGGAGGTTCTTCTGTCTTGCAGAGGCGTCCTACCTCTGCAAATGCTGCAAAGGTTCCAACGCTGTTGTTGCAGGAGCCTCCAAGACCCAAGGGCAACAGGCCAGAGGCGCATGCTGAAGGCCCATGCTCAGCTGCATAGCTTGTACCTGTCGCTGCTGCAGCTGTGAGAGCGTAGTAGAGGGAGGTTCTTCTGTCTGCTGTTGAAATGGCTCTAGTGTTGTGGCAGCTGACCTCTCGCATGGTCATGTGCTCCCTTTTGTGCTCATGGACGAAACTCAGTCGACGATTCCCTGCAGGACAGCCAGTGCTATTGGCTTAGTGATCCCAGCGCATTCAGCTTGTTAGTGCAGGTGTCCAACATGTACCTGAATCAGTTGGTCTCATCATTACACAACAACTATGGCATGCAAACGGCAAGGGTGTACAGTTTGCTGATATGCAGCACTGCCATCTCTCTACGCAGCAGGTCTGCAGGAACACTTTTCTGCACATCAGAGACACACAACATCCGTAGCTTAGAGCCCTGATTGTGACATGGAGTTGTCTAGGTGACTTGTGGAGCGTTTCTGCTGCTGCTTTATTGAGCAACACACCTGTTGTTGAACTGTGACTGGATGGGCGCCTTCGTTTTTGAGAGCCTGAGCCTGCAAAGAAGAGAAGAGTAGTCTTGAGGGTACTTTGAGGGTACTTCCAGAATATTGGGGGTGAAGCAGCCCATGCAGGCTGGAAGCGGCCATGGTGATTGGAAGTCTGCAACCTAGGTTCAGTAGCACTAGCACTCTCTCAGCAGACTGCAATAAGCTGCCTAAGCGTTTTCAAGACGATCTTACAAACAATACGTCCAAGCTTTTTCACCTGCTCCTGATGGTTGCTCCTTTTGCTTGCTCGAGTCCAACCACTCCACAGCCACAGTAGACCCACTGTCTGGAAACAAGCACTTGCCGTCCAGCGCCTCAAGGGCCGCAGCAGCTGACGCATGATCATCGAAAACTACGATACCACAGCCCTGAGCAAAGGCACAAAGGGATAGCGGTTTTACGACAGGCACACCAACGTGATTACGGCCTGCTGTTGCAGAAGCCTTAAAAATGGCTTATCAGGGTAGAACTATATAGCTAGCTGCATCGTTATCAACCACTGCATCGGAGCTCAAGCTGAATTGTGCAGTGTTACCTTGCTTGTCTTCGCTGTGGCCCATTTTCTATACAAATTTACGCTTTCCACTATGCCGTGTTGTGCGAATACCCGTTCCACCTCTTCTGAAGAGATTGAGGGTGGAAATTTGGCAAAAAAGAGAGCTTTCTCTTGCGCGGGAATTGGAGCTTGGCTGGGCACGGTGAGATGCGCGTTGCCATGCGCCTCCAAGTGCATTATTCCTCCATCTTCGTTCGCACTTCCACTCTCGTGCATGGCTCCCAACGGCAAGGACGAGTTGCAATGCCACTACCTGTATGTGTCTGAAGTCACACGCGAGAGTGGTCACAATCGTCACTACGCAACTTGTTTCACGCAAGCGCACGGTTATACTTTGATGGTTGCCCTGATCAGGTGGAAATGCACACACGGTGGCCCCTATCCTGACAGCCTGTTCGGAGCTGTTGCCACTAGGCCAGGCAGGCCATCACCACTCAGATGCCATCAACATGATGCAAAGTGTGCACAGGTGTCAACTCCGAGTTGACACCAAGTCTGATGTTTTGCCAGCCAGCTGAGCAGGCTCTGCTGCCAAGCAAAGAATCGTTGTGGAGATACACCTAGATGGCAACATTGCCGCAATGCCATGATGGCTGATGGGTGGCTTAGATTCAACTCTGTTATGTACTAATATAGTATATTTAGCCACCAAGTAACTACGACTACTACCAGGTATCCTTCAAGGGTTCAACCTGAGTCATGCAGATGAGCTAGCTTATGGCTTATGAGCTTTAACCATGACGCCGTGTGACACAGCTGACCAACATGCTGGCGGTACTGATCAGCCAAGTTCCCTCCTCTACTGGTCTCTTGTATACTGACAAGCATATTGCGTATATATTTTGTCTACAGGCACGCTTAGGACAAAGTATGAACTGCCAATTGTGGGCACTATTCAGGCCCTAGGGCACATCAGTGATGCCATTATATGGCATATGTTATACGGCATATACTATATGGCATATACTGCCAGTGTATGCCTGTCAGCCTGAGGCTGACAAATCGAGCTGGGTCTATGCCAGTAAGGACAGCCTGCCTTTAGTGACTGACGACTAGCTAGTAGTTTAGCAGCAATATGCAGGACTCACGTCTTGCGTATCACATAGGTACGTCACAACGGTCGTGTATGAGCACCACAGTGCAATGCAGTAGACATAAAATTCTACAGCTTTGAAGCTGTAAGACATACAGACTGCAGCGCACACTCAAGGCACAGGCTTGAGAGATGATGCACTCTATGCACAAAACATTACTCCAAAGGCAGAGCTTTGCCAATGTGCTCACATAAGCAACTATCAAGTACAAGTGACAATGACTGGAATTGTCCTCCCGGAGGAAATTGAGTGGCCTTATGCTAGCGCTAGCCTAGCGATCAGTCGGACTGATGGTCCAGGTCACCAGACACACCGAACAGTGCCTTCAAGGCAACAACTTGTTACACCTCAAGAGAAACTGCATGGCTAGTCTGAGGCATGTCAGGCCAATCAGACTGTGTGGGAGGCTGAGCTGGTGGTGTGTCATTAGTCGGCATCTGCATCAACAGTTCCATGGCAGTTTGAGGGGCCATTGTTTGTGGTTGCTGCATCATTTCAAGATGATAGGGACGGTCACCACCTGCCTTGCCCTGAGGCACAATCCGAGTCATTGGGCCGCCAACAGGTTGGACTGGCTTCCGGAAACCTGTTCGAATGACATCAAAAAGCACGGAAGTTGTGCCAGTTTGCAAGGCTTGCACATTCAACACAAGCCCAGTGTGGTGCAGAGTGTACTACATTTTGTTAGTGACTTTCGAACATGCCACTAGACTCTAGTCTGAGTTTGGGATCATTTGAGGATCATTTGATCAAAAGTACTGCAGTACACCAGCTGGTGTTGCATGGGATGCTTTGGCCAAAGAGCCATGAGACAAAGCCAGCAGCCCAACTTACCAAGTTACACATTGACAGTACTACAACAACAGCGGCTGTTGCTTTTGTGAGGTAAAAGACAGATATCTGATTATGAAGATGGTTGCGGCATGTCGAATACGTATGAGGGCTGGCGGGCAGCATCATGCAATGGTTGCAAGCATGGTGAATTGTACAAACATACTACAAAAGTTTCAACTCACGTCTTGGTTTCACCAGACCCTTGCCATGGTGTAGATCAAGACCAGCAAGTACGGTGCTGACAGCAAAAAGTGCAAAGTTGAGCAAACAGAAGGCTGTCACAGCATTCCACACTGCACAGTAACTTTTGACCCAGCCATCATCAACCCTACACAACAAGGAGCAACCATTGTTACCATATGAAGAACTAATAGTCCATACTATGGTAATGCGGTACATACGGTATCATACAATAATTGCAACTGTTACTAGCATCATGAGCATCGAGCAATGATTGCGACAAGTTGGGTTCTGCCAGTATCACACACTGTGGCACTGCCGGGTAACTTGCACTGATGCGGATGAGCAGGGCATAGCAATGAAGTTTATATTCAAGTAAAGCAGAAGCAGCGACGTGTCACAATGTTGCCAGGCACGTCCAAGAGCAAGTTGATTAGAGTGAGTACTACTGAGCTGTACATTCTTGTTGGACAATTTCTGCCAGCAGTGCTGAGAACGGAACCAACTTGGCAAGCTGTGCGGAGAAATGCCAGGCCGCAGATGAATGGATCCATTCACGCCAGGTGGGTAGGTACTACACATAGTATGTTAACAAAAACGACACTGCCACAGCAGCATACATCCTGCAACCCTAAATTAAGGCGCACCTGACCCATTGATTGTTACTAAAGTAGCCATAGCTTTCCCTCAAGGTGCTGGAGTAGTAGCCTGTGCCCCACCAGTTGCTGCAGCTTCCATGCACTCCTATGTTGCCTCCTGCTGACAAGAAGAACAATGTCCAGATGCCACTCAGGAAGATGTCTAAGAAACCAGGGAGGCGCCTGTGACACAGGTATACAGGTAGCATGAAGAGTTGGCAAGTTCAACGGTACATGCCATGTGACAGTGATACAAACACACCGTGAAGTCCCAGCTGTCATCTCATTAGCTAGTATCTTTATAGCTATGTATATGATAGAGCTAGAGCCTCTCCAAGATGGAGCTTTGAAGTCAAATTCAGTGCTTGAAAGAAAGTCAGCCTGACGGTCATTGCAGTTATTGTCATGGACTCCGCCACTGGCAGGTCCTACTCATGGGGCCCGCAAGTCACTCAACGTCGTGATTACGGAACACAGTGTAAACAAGGCTTAACCTCAACAATGTTGCACTCAGTGCATACAGTGTACACAGCTTGTAGACTGCTATCAGACCAAATTCAGTACTGCATGTGTGTGTATCGGTCAAAACAGATATTACTCAGTGAGTCGGACTCATTGTCACACTATGACACGAGGTGCCTGCCATCATACTCACTCAGCAAGCACAGAACTGAACCTTGGGCCAACAAGCATCAGGATTGACAGCATAAGGCCGCTGAGACTGCTGAACAGTGCAAAGCTGAATGCATTGTTACCCCACCACTGGCCTTTGGATAATATGAAAGCTGAGCATGCCAAGATGGTGATAGAGAAGGCAACCTGCAATGGCAACAACAGCAATACTGTGAGTAACAGCATATGCCAAGCTTGGCATTGACAGTTTCTGTAAAAGGAGACCGGGCATGCTGAAACTCAATTGGTCAAACCAGACTCAGCGGTGCTCAAGAACGGACTGGTCCTGTATGTAAAGCTTTGCATCATGATAGCAGCAATGATAGTCGGAATGACTCAGCTGATCCAACTTGGGCATGAGCAGCATGCAAGTGTACAGATGCCGTATCACAGCTGAAGATATTGTGGTTGTTGACGCCTGTACCGCACGGTTGTCAGCGCTGATCATATGCACCGAAATTGAGGCAAAGTGCCCACTCCAGGGCGCAATCAAGCAAGCCCAGAGCGTGGCGGCACTTGCAGGGCTACCAGCAGCCTACCTGCACAATTCTTGTGACGGAGCCGATGGTAGTACTTATGTTTCTCATTGTGATGTCTCAATGATCAGTAGCAGCTTGTTGTCGATGTATGTGTTCACCTCGAACGCGCCGATACTCGGTGGTGCACAAGGGACACCACGTCGTCGCAATCGGAGTGGAATGATACTCCAAGAAGTCCATATGCTAGCACCAGCTGTCTGGTGGGTCAGATCACTGTGATGTAGTGAGACAAGATCAATGATGCTAACTTTCTGCCTTGGAGTCTCCGCGATAATGAGCATAACCGGCTGATCGTGCAGTCCCCCGTGCTAGCTGAGCGCCCTTCAACGGAAGCGCTACCTGACTTCAACACCGCCGCAATACCGTGTACTTATGGAGCCTAGCAGCTGAATGATCGCCTGTATGCCATACCTCGCAGCGACGCCGTGCACGTGAGGGCCTGCCTTGGGCACACCGCGGAGCAACAGGCAACAATGCAGCAGTGCAGCAGCTGGCTAGATATTGATGTGTCAACCATGCTTACATAAAATACTTTCAAAGTCATAGCACGCGTTGCTAGGCATGATAAAAGCAAACATATACAACAAAGCAGCTTGCCTGAGTGCATGCAGAGCCCTCTACTTGTCCCGATGTGCTGCAGCCAAGTCCAGCAGTCATGCATCTAGTCTCTCTTTGGCTAACATCGTGCCTGTCTCACGTACGGCAAATACGAGATGGAGTTAGCTCCTTCCCATGAGACTTAGCTTGGCCAAGAGCCTTTTGGTGCACATTATACATGTATATAAATCCTTTGTACGGGTTGATTTGACCACAATGAAGCTTAGCACAGCTGGCTGCACCCCTGACGCAGAATTAATACTGGCAGGGTGGCGCCATACTGGCAGGGCGGGCATGCGTTAGACCAGCATTTGTAAGAACTAAATTATGCCACTGATTCCGTATGACGGCACTATAAAGATTCCCAGCCAGCTGTACAACACCCCTCCAGACCATACGCGACAACACATGCCCCCGAAACACAGCTGTCAGCAGCTGGTGTAGTATAACATTGTGTGGGCGGGTCATGCCAAAAACCCTTCTTGGACTGAGGCTCAGTCCCAGCAACCTAGCAACAGAGACCATCTGGCAGATCGCCATGTGTGAGGTGTCATGACTGCCAGCCGGGCATCCCTAATAGCTCAGCTGTGGCACTGTGCGTGCCACATTGTGTACCTTCAATGTAGTGGGTTGTGAAAACTGCGAAAAAAATTGGATGCTGAGCACAATATATGATGCTCAGCTGGCAGCAGACTGTGCAGTAAATTGTCACAACCAAATTTATCATCAGAATCAACATCACGTCTGCAGGACCGGCATATAACTCATGATGACATTCACAAAAGCATCAGACATCATGATTGTAATGATTACAATCTGGCTTGCCTCAAAGGCAGCGCCATATATGGTTGCTGTTTTTGAGCAGACCATATGTGATTTTAGACTTCGATGTCAACAATGATCTGCCAAATAGTATTGAATCATTTCGATATCTGATGCAGATCTTGCTTTGCACCAGTATACTATGCAGCGTCACTGACAGTGTCAATGACAACGACAGCAAGGGCCGATTCCAAGAACAATTGAACTGTCCCGGGAAGAACTAAACTTCTAGTCTCAAAGCTTGACCTGGCTTGCACCAATAAACATGAAGACTTCTGATGAGATTGTTGACTTTTGATGACCACGCATGCGCAAGACGTCTTTGTGGCAGTTTAAGTGTGATATACTTCACCGTCAATGCAGCGGCTGAGGGTTGCATGCATGTCGCACATTGCCTGTGACTATCTTTAGCAGTCCCTCTTGCTCACAGACACCAATCAACCATCAGACTGACATTGTATGAATCATCAACACCATCAATGAGCTTTAGAGGTTCAAGGAGGTGGCATCAGGCTTGAGGCGGGCTCTGTGGAGGATATGGGGGCTCAGCAACAGACTTTCCATGAACCTCGATGTCAGTCGCTGGGCCTTGGACTCCCGAACCTGCAACCACATTGGTTAACAGTACTCAAGCCAGGTACGCCATAGTGTGTGCCACAAGTATACAGAGTGTATGTCTTTTACTTGCTGACCATGGTGCAAGCCAGGCAAGCTGTAGGTATCATATTTGTGTGTATGCATGTCTGCTCCTGTGTCACAGTGATGGGCATCATGAAACAGTTATGCATGTGATAAAAATAGCCAGCAAAAAGGGACACACAACCAGCCTTTCCCTTACGTCTTGGTTTCACCAAACCCTTGCCAGCGCGGAGGTCCAAACCAGCAAACACTGTGCTGACAGCATACAGTGCAAAGTTGAGGAAGCAGAAGGCTGTCACTGCATTCCAAACTCCACAGTAGTTGTTGCTGCCGCTGGCCCTGCAGCAGATCCAAGAAGAAAACTTTCTTTGTCAAAGTTTTCTCCACTTGTGCTCACAGTGCAAAGTGTTAACTATGACTGACACAACACAGCAGAACCCAGCTGCATTCACCAAGTCCAACAAGTTACCGAACATAAGTGGAGAAAAACAACAAACGGCAGCTGTCAGTCTCACACAAGCAGGTGCCATGGCAACGCCTAGGATTGACAACAGTCATTGCTTTCTACAGTGCAAAGCCTTTCTAGTTGAACTAGAAGTGGCCTGATTGACTGAGCGGTGCTTGTGCAACTACAACAATATGCGTTCCAACATGAACAAACAGCGAGTAATAGCCTGATATCAGATGATGTTAATGTAAGCATTGATACCATCATGATGGCATGTCCCTCACCGATCAATCATGCATACCTGGCACGCCTGTCACCATCTGCATCAAAGTAGAACCGGCTGTCATAATCATACGCCCAGGAGTACCAGTAACTGCAGCTGCCACCGGCAGCTACATTGCCACCAGCTGACAAGAAGAATAACGTCCAGATGCCGCTGAGAATGATATCAAGGAAACCAGGTAGACGCCTGTCAAGCACGACACAACGAATAACAGTAAACTCATTGAAGGACAACTACATGAACCTACACCTCACATTGACTATCTGAACGGGCCCTTAAGGTGGATACAGCACAGCCTGAGTGCAGTGAGTTGGCAGCCGAGTTGGAATTGTGTGGTTCTGTGTTTGATGTCATGTGCACCCAGTGTACCCAGCTGGTTGAGAACTACTCCAAGTCTGTTGGTCTGTGAGCTTCTCGATCTAATTGTTCGGCTCCCAAGACATGATACTGTGAGCACTGCAGTAAACCTAATAGCCTAGCTGGAGGAAGCCATTGTCAGTAAAAACATGCACTTTCGGATAGTGGATGGAAATGCACTGAACTCAATCCCATTGTTCTGAGAACATTACATTCTCTGACAGGTAGTGACTATCTACAATAATGATAATGGCATGCTTGCTAAATCTGATTATGAAGTTGCTTTGGCTTCCAGCCTCAGCCTCAATCTGCTTCAGTGTATGATAATAAACTCAATGCGGCATGTTACAAGTCCGCAACAGCAACTGTGAGTCACTTACTCAGCAAGCACAGCATTGAACCTAGGGCCAACCAGCATCAGGCTTGACAGCATCATGCCTGTGAGACCCGTGAAAAGTGCAAAACCAAAGGCCTGCTCAATCCAGACCCAGTTTCCTTTGGAGAGTAAATAGGCCGAGCAGGCAAAGATGATCAGAGACAACACAACCTGCAGAGACAACACACAGACAAGATGGGTCAGATTCAATACCAGTCAGCTGATACTGCAGTATTATGATGCTGAGGGTTGAAACCCAGCTCTGTCCATCTCTGCACTATTATAATAGTTTTATTAATTAATGGCATGATGTCAGCTCAGAATATGGTTGGGAATGCCACTCAGAAAAGCATGTTTCTGCTTCGGGTGCATGTGCTGAGACACTGCGGCTACAGCTGTCACCATGATGCAGGGGTATTTTCGAGCATGCCGCAAAAGAGACGCTAGTGAAACGTCGCCTAGCTGTCAGTTGGATGTAGTACTCCTCAAATCATAAATGCTATGTATTTAAGTCACAGAGAAAATGCAGACTTAATTGGATTGATTCCAGATGGCACATGGTCATGGCACAACTGTTGGCTACAGTTTTTGCAAGTGCTGAAACAGCTTGGAAGCAATTGCAGATATATATTCATCTGGTGGCACCAAACACGAAGGCCTCACTCAAAGTCGGCTGGAGTGCTAGCCCTGGTGCGGTTCATGCAAGGCATAGCCACGTGGCACAGACTGTAGTGGCTGTGAATGTGTACTGCCGCGAGGCGCTGAAACCCTATAGGGTTACGATGGCACCGTAGCAAGCCCAGCCGGTTCGTTCAAGGGGAGAGTTTGGCGGGGTTGAGCCCTTGCATGCAGCAGCTCACCTGCGCAAGTCTCGTTGAGAACCTGATGATTCCTATAGTGTCCTTCATCCTGCCAACAGGGTGACTGATAAGCAGCTGTGTGCAAGTCGGGCTCCTCCGGTCACGTATGAGGTCGGTGCTTATGCACGTTCGTGTTTGATAGCATTCCAAACGTGACACCTGCACTTATGAAGAGCGTATTTTCTTTTGACGAAGACCTGCACAAGGGTGCATGCCCTATAGACATGCTGCCTTGGACTGTGCGAAGATTAACAACAAAGGCACATGTGTGCGTAGGTCAAGCACAATCGGCGCGTTTGTATGGGAATGATGATCGCAATCAACGACGCAAGCTAGTTGTACTGCATCGTCTGACCACTGGTGCTCAAATACTCCCACCCGCTCATGATGCTGTGCCATCCCGCCCGCGGGGCTTGCCATAGATTGCTGCATTTGCGATGAGGCTTGCATCGCTGCATCCCCTTCAATGTTGCGCAACTTTGCAAAGGTTACAACATGCAAAGGTACACTGTCAATGCTGCTGCAGTCCTGTTGCACAGGGGTTTGCCTTCCGAAGTTCTGAGAATCTTCACCCCCGGTGAAAGTACTTCAACAGCCCCAATTCACGCTTTGAATTGGGCTGTGTGCCTTTCCCAAGTTGCGTACCGTCATGTTTTTTTCTCAATCGCTTGAGCTGATGGGCTGGCAGTCTCAGGCTTTCACGAGTCAAGTGCCACCTAGCAGCGCCCGCGGGAGCGGGTTTGCTTGTTTGTTTGTTTTTCTGTTAGCAGCGCCCGGCCGTGTGACACATTGCAGCCCTGGCTTTGAATCAATCTGCTGGAACACAAATGTACATGTGGAGTAATCAGACGGAGAAGACTGGTCGTTCAGTCACACTCCAGCTGCAGCACTCTTTCACACATGAAAGCATCTCGGATGAACATGACAAGGGGTGCCCGACTGCAGGGGAATATTTTGTTTGTGTGTGACAAGGTTCGTGATGTTCAACAAGTTGATACGTTACATGCTAGAACGTTCTAGCACCTTCTTGGCAGAAGCTCCACACATTCTTCAACAACTGCCATGAGTGTCCTTCAATCGGAGTCATTGCTCTCAGGTGACTGAAGCAGTAGATTCAACGATGTCACAATCATTTGTTGCCATATAATGCACCAAAGTGTATGGCATGTTGTCAGCTAAACACCATACAACCCCCATATTGTCTTCAACATGAACCAGTGCATATCCAAAGCTGGCAGCTCATTGAACAATTGTCACAACAATACATCAGTGGCCTTGCATAGTGACCCAACACCGTTTCAATGATGGTGTTGACAACTTTTGTACTTCCCCCACATGGCACACAGATAGCCCAAATTGACCAACGCTCAACCAGCATCTGTGCCAGACAGCGGAACCTGCTTGCGCAGCTGTCTGACAGATGTAACTGTCCATATGATACACTCCACTGAAAATGTTGTGCTTACGCCAAGGAGTCCATGCTTGACAAACCTTGTGAGACTCAGTATTTATCTCCAAACAACGCATGTCACTTTGATCAACTGGAAGGAGCAGTATCGCCGATACAATTGGCAATACAAAGGTCAATCAGCTCTAATAGATTCCAAAACTGGACCCTGCTGATATCAAACACCGATGGGCCGAAATATGTATCAATGTTGAAGATAGCATTGCAACTCAAGCACAATGTAGCGCAGTCACCAGCAGTGGCCCTGATCGGTCAAACAGTACTTATGTGGCACAATGATTAGCATGTCAACTCATTCATAATATACGACTTAACCGCTGACACCACTGTAGATCTCACGCTGTCGGCAGATTACAACTCTCCAGAGTAGTACTCTCAATATCTGCCAGCACAGCAGCATCGCATGCCCATATGTGCTGACATATCACTGACATAATCACCTGCACCTGCAACAGGTTCACAGTTTCACTCACTGTCAAGTGAGGCGACAGCAAACAGCTTTGATAGCGCCCTTTAGCACGAAGTACAACACAGATTTGCCTGAACACAAAGTACAAAAACAGATTTTGCCCTGAACACCAAGTACAACACAGATTTGCCCTGAACCCAAATTGCAACACAGATTTGCTCCGACACGTAGTACAACACAGATTCTCCTTGACACTATCATTCACAGACCTAAGTGAGCGGCCAACAACTGCCAGGCTGATGCAGCAAAATGTTCAAGGTCAGAGCAGCATGGCAGAACATCTAAATCAACACTCCAAACATGACAACAACAATGGGAGCTGAGGTCAGCAGCAGCCATTGCCAACCAACCGGCAGGAGCCAGTCTCCTCGAATGGCAACACTATGACAGATTCGGAAACTAGTGGCCTTGATGTGGACACAAATCTATCTGATAACTGCAACCATAACAGAATCATAGGCACATCAAGAATTGCCGCAAGAAGTGTTGCTTGTTTCACACACAAGATTCAGCAGAATCTTACGAAACCGCAATGGCAGCAATCACCGAGTAAAGAGAGTAGTTGCTGAGCTGCAAAGATGACAGTGTGTTATAACACACAATCTCAAAACCTAACGTGCAGGCCTCATCATCTAGACCATACGGATGCAGGATCTTGTGTTACAACAACAATTATAGCAACAAGGCTGCCAAGTGATGTGACACCTCATGACACTGAAGCACTGCTGTGATAACCTCATAACAAGGCTGCCAAGTGATGTGACACTTCCAACACTGAAGCACTGCTGTGATAACCTCGCAACAACGCTGCCAAGAGATATGACACCTCATGACACTGAAGCACTGCTGCAATCCTCATAGAGAAAACCTACAGTAGAAAATAACATGAACCTGACATGCAAGCAAAACATGCATACATAAGAACTCTGCAGAGATGGCAAATTCAGCAGCATGCATGGCCAGCTGCTTCAGAACAGATTTGGAAGCAGACAACTCGCCGTTGATGGTAACCGCTGCTCAGGTGCTGCTGATGCATGGACCAGAACAAGCTGTTAAACATAAGTATGCAGCAACTTGGGCAGTTGGTAACTGCTGAAGCAGCTCATATGCTAAGGCAGCTTTCCCAGGCACCCAGAAGTGCCGATTGAATATATGCTATGCCAAATGCTCAGTACTGGAATACTGCGCTGACACCAACACTCACCATCTGGCATCTGCTCAAAACATTAACCCTGATCACATATTTGTAGATAGACACACTGCCACAAGTGATGAGCGCGAACAAAAGTCTGACGCCAAAACAGGGGTAGCAACAAACGCATGCTCATGGAAGCCTATTTATTCTCTTGAAAAAGCTGATTCTTGAAGGGCATCGGGACCCAGATCATGCACCGCAGACAGTCAGGCCAACACCCAGTGGTGAGCAGTGTGTACAACACACACCTCAGGTGACTTAGGCGGCGATACTGACAATTGACAGGACTGCTGCAGTGCTACCATGACACAAGTTCATGCGCAAACAACACAGACAAACACACTCATTGTAACGCACAAAGACACAGTACACCACCCAGAGAGGATAGTGATCCCCTCAAGATGGAGTCCCTGGACCCATTCATGAAGCACCTTATAGAGATGTTGACAACACTCACAGCTGTGCATGAAGCACACAGAAGCACGACAATCAATACTAACAGCACTCCAACGATGAGGCCTAGACCAACAGATCATACCTAGCATGTCCAAGAGCCACACGAAACAACAAGACTGCTATGAACTTGGGATCAGGTGCTGTGCAGTAGAACATGGACACATGCATGGAAAGAATGCACGCCTCTGCTTTCTGAGAATCATGTGCACAAACGTCACCTTGCTGCCCACACATGTCGAATCTCAATCAAATCCTCACAAAAGCATTCACCCACTCCACTGACCAGTAAAACCGGGCCTATGAGCCTCGTCCAAGTGGACACGTATGTATGCTGTACCAAAACCAGCCGCGATCAATGCAGCACTCCTGCAAACATTTCCCCAAGACACCAGAAAATTGGATTGTGTCATGTGACCCCTGCTCCTGCTGCTGCTCACTTAGTGCTCTAAGCACCAACACAACGTGACAGCTGGGACAGCAAAGTAACATACGACACACCACCACATTCAGAGATCTGCAGCGACCGTGACAGATTCAGTCATGCACGCACAAATCCCCAACCCAGTAGTGTGGAAGCTGCTACCATCTGCTGCTGAATGCAACAGTAAGATACGCCCCAATGCTTTGAACACGTAGCAGGCACTTTGATACCAAGCAACCCCGAGAGGAGCCTTTCGCTTAAAGGCAAACAAACAGTGAAACCCAATATCGGCAGTAAATCATTGGTAACCCTGCTGTGCTGCTGGTCACTGCAACACCAAGTAGGAAACACACGCATCAAGTTGGCGTGGCAGTTTCCAGCAACACAGCAGCATCAAGAGAATTAGACAATGAGCCCACAAACCACTGAGGACATCAACACCTCTTGAGCCTGCAAAATTTGACGATGCCGTCCACACTGCAATATGTAACCTCGCAACCCCTCACATGTGACGCTTGCAGTTTGCAACTAGAGGATAGGCTTGCAGGCGATGCTGCACTGCTGCACAACGATATGTTGAGCATTTGGGTGTTGGGGAGGAACAGCTGAGACACCAAGCGCAGCAAGCAGTATGGTGACTGGCAATACACCTTGCAGCTTTGCACGTGATGCAGTCATATGCACACATGCACGCTACAGGACACAACCTCACAAAACTCGTCTCATAAAACACGCTGACCACTGACATCCACTGCTAGATGATCATTTTGAAGTGTGTGATTGAATTGATGATGAGATTCACACACCTGTGGCTTATAACTGCACCTCACATGCGCTGAACTCTGTCACTCAAGGCTGTACCGCTCCTCAAGCCCTGAAACCCTCAGCTATCCACAGCGCCTTGTTTTTGGCTGATTGTACCTGGTGCAACATTCAAACAAGCTGCTATCCGCACCTCACTGCAGTGCTGTGCATTACCAGTGCACACCATGTTGACACAAGCACAGCAATCCAAAGATGCCTTACATGAAACGGCTGATGAAACACCACAACGGTGACTGACAGATGCCTGACAGATTGACGACGGCTCAGCAAATACGAGCATGAGGTCCCACACACGGTGTTGATAACACCACCACAAAGGCCACAGAATGTCACCAATCAGCCGCACCCAATGCTGTACGGCCTAATGGGAGGCCCAGGTTGCGGCTATCAGCAACAAATAGCGAATCCGACATCCCTGAAGGAGAAAAATGACATCCCTGGACATACATGTGTAAAAGAACCAGCAAGTAACCCGTATTTTTCACACCGCAAAGGCCACTGCTGTATCAATGCCACAGCAGGCGATTGGTCCATGTAGCACTGTTGCAGTAAAGCAATCCTTCTGCAGCGCTCACACAAATACAAGCAGACACACAGGCGCAGAGCATAGCATTGCACAGCAGT
>LWCB01012889.1:0-23458 GCA_001630525.1 Coelastrella sp. M60 | reverse complement strand
GTGCATGTACAGCAGCAGGCACTGAAAATCACCCTCAGCCAGCGCAATGGTGTAGTCTCAGCACCCACAGTTAATGTATACTCACAACAAAAGCTAGGCGCCTGTCTCCAATTACACTTCACATGCCTGCAGCTGCTTTTACTCTTAAAGCCACGGTACTGGTGTTGTTTGCTTCGTGCCAGGCAACCAACACAGCCACTCATAAAAGCAGTAGTTGTTGCCATTAGACTATTGGGTGTTTCAGATGGCTGCGTATGTTTTGCACGCATTTGCAGAGTGGTGGCCAAACCGCAACGGCCATACCAACAGTTCTATTAAAACAGATCGACGAGACTCCCGAAGCATCCACCCAGCATACATGCGTGCGATCAAACATAAAACACTTCAAGTGCTCGGGAATTGAGATGCCATGCTGCCGCATCACCGGGTTTGCTTCAGGGAACCGATTGGCACTGTGATCACGACACCCAACATGGTTGACCGACAGCACGACCTGGTGAACAGTTGTAGGGCACAGTTCACACCATAATACCTTTTTCAGAAAGATCTGAGGTATCTGAAACAGTCTCAAGTCCGGTGCTGTGCTGCGTTGTGTCAGCTGTACAGGCAACCTTTCGGGACCATTCTCTGATGGGCTGTCTGTGATGTATCCTGACTAACTAGTTTACAGTATTTCACAAGCTGACAACTACAGCATGCATGTACATGGCCCGTGACTCGGGCTTCTCACCGACATCACCGTAGCTCTGCCGCAATGCAGCCATTGGGAACGCAGAGCAGCTGCGCTAAGCAGAGGAGTTCACCATTACACACATCTGCGTTGCCAACGAGCCAAGGCGCGGCAGTATGTCGCCACAGGTTGACCGCTCCAACACGTTGCTGTAGCTGCAGGACGGCCTCATCCACTGCTCCTGCAGCTCATGCATCAGCCGCTCACGCAAATAATACAGGATCAGAGCCTATCGCGCGCCACAGCAGCGGCATCCCGAGATGTAGGCCAGCAAGAAGCTCAACACACTTGTCTGCCAGCATCAACAAACCCCATGCCGACGTCGTTACACATAATACAACTCATATACTACGTTCTGACAGCCTTTCACCGTATGTACAACATCTTGATTGTCTGCAACAGAAGCAGGATCGTCCAGCACAGCACATTCAACAGCAGCAACAGCAGGGTCAGCTTGCAGGGTCAGTTACTACTGTTCATGGACAGCAACAGTTTGCAGCAGAGCAGCTGCGATTGGTAGCGGCGCTCGTCGACATAACAATACGCAGCAGACAGCACAAGCATGAACCACAGCAGCATCAACACCATGAGCCCAAGCTTCACTCCCAGCAGCAATTTCATCCAACGCAACCGCAGCCGCAGCCGCAGCAGCCAAATGCGAATGTTTTTGCAGGGTGGCTATCACAATGGTGTCATTATATGCAGCCTCATCTTCACAACTTGCCACTTACAGCTTTAGCAACCATCGCTATCTGCCTCGATCACCACCAGCAGCAGCAGCAGCAGCAGCAGCAGTCAGCAAGGACCCGGATACCTGCGGCGAGTCCAGACTTTCTTCATGCATATTGTACTGCAGCAAAAGCAGCAGCAGCAGCAGCTGCTGTTGGCAACAGCGCTCTTCCTCCCGCTTCCGCTGCTTCTGCCATGCTGCTCAGTAAGCAGCAGATGTATCAGCAGTACTGGGAGTATGTTCAGCCTTGTAGCAGGAGCAGTACACAGCACAACGCCAGCAGCAAGCAGCAACAGCAGCACGTTCAGCAGCAGCAGCAGCAGCAGCAGCTTGAGCAGTTGGTCGTCATCATCTCTTGGTCTGTTCATAAACTCCTCGAGCAGCAGCGGCAGCACTGGCAGCAGCGACAGCATCTCACCTGGCAGCAGCAGCAGCATGGGCAGCAGCAGCAGCATCATCTGAAGGTCAGGACCCACATTTTGCAGCTGTTGAATTCTGCTGCTGCTCCCAGACTGCTGTCAGCAGCAACTTCCAGAACCCTGCGAGCATTATTGGTTTCTTATGGTAGACTTGGAGTTGCTGTAGATGAAGTTTGGATGGGGAGATGGTTGGCAGCAGCAAGGCACTGTGTTACTGATATGACTATCACGTTCACACCACAACAGCAGCAGCAGCAGTGGGGTGTAGGCCAGCAGCAGCAGCAGCAGCAGCAGCAGGCAGCAGATGTGTACTCGGAGTTGACAGGGATGTTACATAGCTTGGCAGTAGCCAAGGTAAAACCGCCTGAAACCTGGCTGAGTATGTGGCAAGCAGCAGCAGTAGCGATCTTGGAAGCTACACCCAGCTTCAGCAGCAGCAGCAGCAGCAGCAGCAGCAGCACTGGTGCAAATGGGAATGATCCAGCAGCAGCAGCAGCGGCAGCAGCGGCGGACGTGGAGTCTCAGCAGCATGCAGACTTTCTGACTTCAGTGCAGCAGTTGTTACATGCTGTGTCATATTTGAAGTTGAAACTTAGCAGTGACTACTGGAAGGCTCATGAGGGTTTGGTGCAGCAGCAGCTGCTAGGGTTTAGTCCTCATCAGCTGCTGCTGCTGCTGCAGCTACATCAACAGAGCGGCTTGAAGCCCAGTGCTGTTTGTATCAAGTATATGGCAGCGCAACTATCCATGTGTATCCACCGCTGCTGGCAGCAGCAGCAGCAGCAGGAGGGGATTGCTGCTGCCAGCAGCAGCAGCAGTGACAGTGTGCTGTTCAACATATGTATGTGTGTTTGTGGTTTAGCAGCTTGGGGTGTTAGGCTGAATCTTGCATCTACGTGTGAGGTGCTGGTATGTTTGGCAGCGGGGCCAGCGCTGCTGCCGCTGCCATGGCTTATTCAGGTTTTATTCACGGTAAGCCCTAGATTAGGCTTGATCATTGGCAGCAGCAGAGATGGCAGCAGCCGCAGCAGCAGCAGCAGTTCAGCAGCTCATGCTGCTGCTGAGGCAGCCCATAACTTGCTGGAGTTTGCAACACAGCAACTTGTAATGCAGCAGCAGCAGCAGCGGGCTAGCAGCAGCGACCCTCAGCACATCAGACTGCTGCTGCAGCTGCTGCAGTTGGTTGTTCATCTACCTCGTAACATGTTACATGACAGTCCGATCATGAAGAACCTACACACTCTGGCAGCAGCAGCAGCACCGGTGTGTAGTACAGCAGATCTGATTCATGTTATGACACATTGGAGTAACATAGGGTCTACAAGTGCTTGGAGGAAAGGCGGTTTAAGGCGAGGGTATCGGCGTCTTGGCCAGCCTGGGGGTTTAGAGGGGATTAGTAATGCTGATCTATCAGCAGCAGTAGTGGCAGCAGCAAAGTTGCCGCCGCTGCAGCGTGTTGTTTGGCGTCTGGCTGACGAGGTCAGTGCACGATTAGCTAGATCTGCTGATACTCGTGCTGCTGCTGCTGCTGCTGCTGCTGGCCGGCAGCAGCAGCAGCAGCAGCAGGGTTTTACGCCTCGGCAGGTTGTTGATATGTTGGGTGCGATTCCATCTTTGGCAGCTTATTGGCCCAGTGATGAAGTGCTGCTGCTGCTGCTACATGTTGAGGGTTTAGAACAGCAAGGTGTGTTAAACCCTGCTGATCAATGGCAGGTGTGGATTGCATTGCAGCAGCTGCAGAAACAATGGAGGCCAGCAGTAGCAGCAGCAGCAGCGGTGGCAGCAGCAGCAGGGAGCAGAGCTCAGCGTATGCAAGCAGCACCAGCAGCAGCAGCAGCAGCACCACTGCACGTTGATATACCAAGCAGGTCTGCTGCTGCTGCTAATGGCAGCAGCAGCAGCAGCTGCGATGAGGTTGATGACAGCACTACTCTTGACAGAGAATGCCATGAGCAGCAGCGGCAGCAGCAGCAGCAGTTGCTTACGTTGCTTGATACCCTAGCACAGCAAGTGGCAGCAGCGCTCTCAACAGCAGCACCAGTAGTACTTCCCTTAGATGCAGCACCCACTAAAACCCGACCAGCTGATCAACTTGTTAAATCAGGTGTTACAAAACCTGTTCAAATTCCGATGGGATGGCAGCAGGAGCAGCAGCAGCAGCAGGGGCAGCTGACGGTGCAGCAGTTACTGCAGCACCTGGCTAAAGCGCAGCGTGCATTGGTAAACCCTAAATGCACGGCAGCAGCACTAACACGTGTGTGCGAGGGTTTAGTGCGGCTGCTGTCCGCGGCGCGGTTTAGGAATGCGTTGCAGAAGGTGCCTACTGCGCGCCTTGGGGTTTTGCGGGCATTAGAGGCCTGTGCCTGGCCTGAACTGGAAGCCAAAAGCCTAGATGGGCATCAGTTACTTATGTTATTTAGGGCGTGTTATAACCTAGAGTCCCGGGAAGATGGTGCATACATGCAGCTGATAAGCAGGGCTTGTGTGGATGCGTTAGTAGAAGTCCCAGGCAGGGAGTTGGCTGCGGTTTTGGGGAAAACTGCTGCAGCACATCTGCCAGGGTTTAGCCCTTGCTGGGAGGTGGTTTTGCTGAGGGTTTGGGTCGGTAGGGTTCAGCAGCTGGCAGTACAAAACCCTGAGGAGGCTGTGGATGTTATTGTACCTCTGGTGAAGCTAGGGTTTAGGCCGGCACCTGCTGCTGCTGCACTGGTGCTGCTGCCGCTGCTCAGAAGTACTGCTGCTGGCAGCAGCAGCAGCAGCGGTGACTACCCTCAGCAGCAGCAGGGTTTGTCGGCCAAGGGTGTCCTGCTGCTTACTCGTGCATTGGTTGATCTAAACCTCAGGCCTGACCCCTCAGCGGCCGAGCTGTTACTCACATGTCAGGTCAACAAAATAACATGTTATAATATCCCTCAGCTGTTACAGCTCGGCCGTTACAACATGCAGCTGGGTTTACTGGGTGGGCCAATCGGGGGGTTAGGCGTGTGGCGTGATTGCGGGTTTTTGTTGGACGAGGTGGCGGTTTGGGTTTTGAGGTGGCTGGAAGCGATAAACAATCATGGTTTTGCGTTTATGAATACCAGCCAGGTGAGTTTTTCCCTTTGTTGGAGACCTCTTTGCAACCGTAAAAAATATAGTTTGTATAGTCTGTGTGAATATGTTTTTTCCCTTTGTTAGGCACGTCTTTTAATTTTTTCCTTACAAGCATGAATGATGTCTAATGTATATATGAAACTGTGTATATACAATTTTGAGCATTGCAGCATCAATACGTCAAGTAAGAGCAGTGCATCCGCATGTGCTGTGGGCTTTGTTCATAGGGCAGTTAGATGTCTTGCAGGTCCCACAGCAGCAGCAGCAGCAGCAGCGACATTCTTGCCAGCCAGATGCTTTTATACTGTATTTGCTCCCCACTGCTGACACCGCTTCTGCTGATCATGTTATTGTTGTTGTTATTTTGTCTGCAGGTTGTCGATCTTCAGATGCTTCTAGCAGAAATTGACCTCATGCCATTACATAACTCGCCTTTATGTCATCAGATATATCAAGCGCAGCAGCAATTGCAGGCAGCAGCAAACAGCAGCAGCAGCAGCAGCAGGATTGTGGGGTGGCAGCAGGTGCTGGCAGCAGCGCTGCAGTCCAGCTACCAATCCAATAAAGCGGCTCGTGAAGCAGCAGCAGCAGCAGTGCAGCGGAAGGTCAAGAGACAGAGGCAACGTGCTGCTGCTGCTGCTGCTGCTGGTGTTTTTGCCGAAATTGACTCAGATCTTGACAGCGATGATGAATATGACAGCAGTAGCAGCAGCAGCAGCAGCGTCGCTGCTATGTCAATCGGAGTTGCCAGGCGTGCTGCCGCTGCCGCTGCTGCTGCTGGCAGCAGCGCTGCCTTTTCGTATGCCTCAGATTCAAAGGCCCTAGAGCTGTATCTCTTACAGCAGCAGCGCTGTGCTCTGCTATGGGCAACAATAAAGTTCAGGGTTTTGAGGTTTGAGGAAACGTGGGTTGGCAGCTGTCTGTTGATATTCCGCAGACGCCTTGCTGGCCTTCCTCCACAGGTGACTATTGGACTTCTCACTGCTGCAAGCGAGGCAGCAGCAGCAGCAGCAGCAGCTGCTGCTGGCAGCAGTGCAGCTGATGGTGTTCAGATTGATCCTGAGCAAGCTGAGATGGATCTGTACAAAAGGCGTGCTTTTGAGTCTTTGAGCTATGCTGTTGCTCAAAGGGTGTTAGAGCTTATACCCAGAATGAAAGCAGGTTTACTGGACAACGCTGTTGCAGGTCTTGCAGGCTATGCTGCTGCTGCTGCTGCTGCTGCTGCTGCTGCTGCTGCTGCTGCTGCTGCTGGATCTTGGCAGCAGCAGCAGTGGGACAATGAACCCTTTCAACTCACTCAGCGTCAGCAAAGGACATTATTATCTGTTGTTTTGAGGCAGCTGCGTTACATTGCGCCTGTTCGGCTTCCAGCGTTGATCAGATCACTATCCAGCCTGCCTGTCAGGCCTGGAGGTCAGCCTGGCATTGCGAGGCTGGGTCCTGAGGGCCTGACAATGCAGCCTGATACTGTCAGGCCCAATGCACGATGGCTGGCAGCAGCCTGTCAGGTCCTGGCAGTGAAAGCTCAGTCAGCTGAAGCAGCAGCAGATCCAACGCAGCAGCTGCTGCTGCTGGCAGCAGCGCGGCAGCTCATGGCACTGCAGGCAGATCCTGCTGCTGCTGCTGCCAGCAGCCAGAGCAAGGTGACTGCTGCTGCTGCTGCCGCCGTTGAGCAGGCTGCTGCTGCAGTGTCAGCTCAGCAGGCTGCTGCTGTTGATGCTGCCATTTACAACTCAAGTATGATTCATGAATCACCTGAAACAGAGGCAGCAGCAGCAGCGGCAGGGGTCACCAAGGTCCCAGTCCCAGCGTCACTAGCAGCTGAGGTGTCACCAGAGGTCCCTGAAGCATCACCCAAGGTCCCAGAAGTACAGACAGCAGGTCTGGGACCTCTAGTGACCAGGGCATTAGGAGCAGCAGGCCTGCAAGTGTTGGCAAACCTTGTACAACAGCTCAGGGGCAAACAGCAAGGCAGGCAGCAGCAGCCGCAGCAGCAGCGGCAGCAGCAGCGCTGGCGGCGCTGGCAGCAGCAGCAGCAGCAGCAGCAGCCAGGTTCTGCAGTCACATCACCAGTTGCTGCTGCACTCTCTGGGTTTGCTGCTCAAATGGTAAATTGGTCAACAGTCGCTCTCCAGCAGCAGGAGCAGCAGCAGCAGCAGGTCACTCCAGCAGCAGCAGCAGCAGCAGCAGCTGGAGCAACAGATGTGAGCAGGCCTGTGGTTGTGGCAGATGAGCAGCAGCAGCAGCTTGCAACTTTGGCTGTAGTGCTGGGCATGGCAAATCAAGCAAAATTCAGCAGCAGCAGCAGCGACGCTGCTGCCAAATCACCTATGCAGCCACAACAGCAGCAGCAGCTGCTGGGGATGTTGCTGAGGGTTGAATTGCAACAGGCACTGCTGCCACAGTTATCAGCAACAGCAGTGGGGCTGTCAGCAGCATTGGTAGGACAAGCTAGCTCGTCATCATCAAAGGCTGCTGCTGCTGCTGCTGTTGTTGGTCAGACCCCCTGCCAGGCAGCAGCAGCAGCAGGAGGTGTTCCTTCAAATGTACCCCGCCGGGTTGCTGCTCGAGGTCTGCAGGTCAAGTTTGATGGTTTACTGAGATGGGCCTTCAGGGCAGCAACAGCAGCAGGCGGCTGGCAGCAGCAGCAGCAGCCGCCCCAACAGGCCGTTGTCCCTACCACTGCTCCAATCGAGCTGCAGGAGGATGGCAGCAGCAGCAGCAGCAGTACTGGAATTGGGGTTCCCAGTTATACGGCTTGTACTGATGCGATTGCTGCTAATACTGATGTGGTGGTTGACAGCAGCAGCAGCAGCAGCAGCAGTGTTGTTGTGTTGCCGGTGATGTCTCGTGCACTTGATGTTCAGTTTGCGCGGTTGCTGAGGAAGGTTGTACACTACAACAGTGCAGGCTCCAACATGTCTGAGGAGTAGGAACTGCTCGTACTGCATTACAAACTGCAGTATGAGCTCATGCAGTCAACTCGTATGTCACCAAATTGTTGCTGATGTTATCTTCAGCGTGAGTTGCTGGTTGATGTTGGGTTTTGTCTGGTGTTGGTCATATGGGGCCGAATATCACTTGATCATGTACAGTAGCAAGTCCCTTCAGTTGTGTACCAAAAGATAGAGTCCGATTATCTAAACTTAGTAGCCAAGATACAGCAGCATGCATGGCTTGTGTGAGTTTGATTTTATGTCAAGATACTTCAATCATCTTCAAGGCTTGCTGTGTGTCAAGTATGTTGATGTGTCACTGATTGACGTACAGCAGTATATGCTGTGATGACACGGCTCTGGGTGGCGGCCCCAGTCCATATTGTGCAGCTATTGAAGGCATCTTGTATGATGCATGGCTAAGTTTTTCATACTGGTGTCAAGCACTGCAGCCTGCAGCTTGAAGCGTACAGGATTGCTGCAGCAACTGTGCAGTGTTGATGACAGAGATTGCTGTTCTCGCACAAGTTGCATTTTTGTTCGTACAATTGTCAAGTTTATTCAAGCAGCCAAGCAGTAGTTGTTGAACTTGCTACTATCATAATGCTTTTGTGCCTCCGGATCCGGCTGATCATCAGCAAAGTTCGCTATTGTCATTTCTTGACTCAGTTACTGCCACAGTCACCATGACTGTCACCTTAGGTGAACTGTCTGGCCATGGGAGCAAACTGCGCACCCTCTGACATTCACTCTAGCTGTTGGACACATTGTATGAATTTCTGGCATACTATGCCGTGGCACGTCCAGCCTAAAGTCCGTGTGAGTCAGGGTGCCAGTTGAACTTCCAAGTTGGAAATCAAACCGCTCAGCTCAAAATCCAGCTCGAACTGGCGCCATTTGTCATTCGCAGCTGTCTATCATAGAACATGATGTTCACATCAGGATTGGTACACAGAGGTGACTGTCTGAAGAACAACTTCGAGTCAATAACTGATTAGTTAAGTTAGGCGCCAATCACTTGAGCATCGAAGCATGGCAAGGCCCAGGCTGGCAAGCACTCCTTAGCCATGCAACAAGCAAGATGCCTATAGCGCTAATACAGCTGAATCATATGCACTGGCTCCACCACGAGGACCTGCCAGCCGTATTCATGACGTGTACGTCATCAATATGTGGAGATGTGTTTCTCAACTACATGTACAGGAGGGCTCCGAGCATCTTTGAACCACCATGACCCAACGTGGTTGGACCACCGTGCCAGTGAGATTACAGTGAGTGAAGCAGCCGGTTTCATATCGATCAATTACTATGGTAGTAATCTTGTGCAGAGCACAGCATTTGACCACAGCAATGGCCTAAACATACAAGCAACAGCTGCTGCCCTTATATGTGGCTCAGCCATGCGTGACGGCCTGTAGATTGTTGTGATGAGCTTGTTGCATGAAGGTGGTCTCCTGGATCAATCAATACTTCCCCAACCCCAATCAACCAAGTTGTAAAGCTGATCCTGCGCTTGCTGACAAAACCCTTGGCCATCTTTGTCATCCTGCAACACAACAGCAGAATACACAAGGCTTAACAGATGTCCAGAGCCCATTGTCCATAGCAGCATTGCTACCAGTCCCATGCTGCAATTCGTCTTGACTTGCATACAATAACAATGTGAGGATTCCTTGTATTGCAGGTCCTTTGGGCAAGCAGCAAAGTCAAGCTTGATGTAGGAATGATTTGGCGCTGCTTAGTGGCTGGTGCTGCTGCAGCAGAGTCATACAGCTCAAAACACCTGCGACTTCTGCCAGCTGCTGTCATTTGCTGATTACGACTGTAAGTATATTTGCAAGAGAGGCAGCGCACCGCACCCTGCACAGCATGCAGTCAATTGATTCTGCACCACCCTGATGACGCAGCACCACAAAAAGTGCGAAAAGCAGTAATATCTTAGCAGCTAACAGCAGTTGTCTCACCTGCTGCCAACCACAACACCCAGCACGATATCTTCAACGTGAGAATGCTGCAACTTCAAATCTACAGTAGAGCCTGGGACTGAATGCTCCATGCAATTCAAAGTCAAGGGAAGGGAAGCTGATGTTTCAGGGTGCATGGAGCGCCATGTGTTTTGTCCCCGACCGCTGCCAATGCAGAGTGTGACCTTGCTGCAGCCAGTGTACTGCAAGACTGCCACCAGTTGCCAAAGCAACACCCAGCAGACATAGACCCCCATAAACATGAGCTCTTTCCTGCAACACAGCAACAACAAATGTTGTTATCAGCATAACCAGTCAGAATATCAGGCATCACAAACTCTCCAACAATCTCAAAAGGATCCAAAATAGATGGAAACATAACCCAAAACACAAATTCAGAGTGCTCGCACACTGAAGCTGAGGATCACACTTGACACTTCAGGTGTACAGATATGCATAGCAGGCTCATATGAGTTCCGTGCATGTATGTGTCTCATGCCCTCCTCACCATGAAATCAAGCACTACAGCCACCACAGCAGCAGCCGACAGCAGCAAGCCAGAATGCTGGAGGTCACGCTGACCAGCCCGGCTTGTCATCAGCAGCTGTAAGTTTGTAGCAGCAGCATATGCCAGGCATGATAGCAGGAGGACTGACAGTGTGGGAACAGAGGGTTCATGTTCTACCTACAGGTGTACAACAGCAGCATGTGACATGTGTTCTGCAACAGGACAGAGAGAAAATGATGTGATGTGATGTTACCAACTATATGTACAGTACAGTAACTGTAGATGTAGATATAGAACCAACATTGAGTGTTCCAATAACTGTGACACCCAGGTTGCAGAACCACAAGCACGTGTAGTAAAGGTAATGAGGCTCAAAGCAGTGTAAGAGTACATGGCTGATGAATACAGACTATGACCCAGCAAGCGACTGTTGCTACACTATTTGTTGGGCGTGCTGCTGAACAAATCTAATCAAACAACTTGCATGAGCATTAGGATTTGATTTGCCAATGCATACAGGCAGAAGAGCTCAGATATCAAGAGTTAAGATGAGCCCCTGTGCATACCAAATCTTTTCCTTCCAAGCAGATCAGGCCCAGCACCAGAACAGGTACTGCTGGTAGAGCTGCTCCTAGGAAAAAGACACTTGAGAGACTGGCAGCATCTTCAAGATCCGAAAACTGACGAGCTCTGAATAAGAAGTCTGGGTCTGTAACGCAGCAGCAAAATTGTCGTAGAATTGTAATGCTACTTCATGTTGTATACTCTGCAATGCAGCAGCAACGTACATCTTCCTAATTTCGTAAAGCTAGCTCAGGTTTTCAATCCCTGTGCAAGAAGTGGCTCTGGGCCAAATCCTTTTGTATTGTGGTGGAGCAAATTCCACAGGGCAATGTGAAGCGTCAGAGAGGGGATTCAGAAGCTGCATGGTGGTTGACAAGGTAGACAAAATATTGTATACCTTTAAAAGAATTAGCTACAAGACAGATCAACCCTCTTACCCATGATTCTGTGTCCAAGCGTTGCATCAAGCTTGACCTGGCGCCACAGGTGCTGCAGGACTATTATAAGACACCAAGCCACGAGCAGCAGCACTGGAAGGACGCCTCTGTGCTGATCAAACAGCAGCTCCAGCACTGCGTCATGTGGACAGGTTAAGACTCAACAGACCAAGTCAGGAGCAGTGACACAGGGCCAGCTTGAGAAGAGAATACTTATCTATTAGATGCTGTATGGTGCTTGACTACGTGACCTGGAGTTTGGTTCACATGCCTGCTGGATGACAAGTGATGGGCTTTCACAGGTGCAAGGCATTGCTTGCTGTGCCAGGATACAGACAACTGACCTAAACCAGTACAAGCGGCAGCAATTGGGAGTTGTAACTGAGGCGGTAGCTGCCGCATCCAGCCTTTACTGCTGATGACATCAGCCACACGTGAAAAGCTGATTAGCATTGGAATTACGGTGATCCAGCAAAGCAGCATGTAGACGCTGCTGTAACTCAGAACAGCCAAGGTCACAAGAACCTGCAGGAACGGCAATCAGCACCTGAGTTTTGGCAAAGGAGCCTGCAGGAAATGTTGAGAACTTGATGTTTTGCTGTTACCAGGAGCTATACAGAAGATGTACGCTGTCGATTCCTGCAGCGTTGGTTGGACTGATGGGTACTGAGCTGCTTGAGTGGTCGATGTCCGACTGGTGTATGGGCCTCATTTCGACATAAACATGCGCAGAGATAGTTACCTGTAAGCTGCTGATCGCTGCGTGAACAACTGCGCCCTTTGCTGCGTTGATGGAGATGGCGGGCTGCTCCAAGAAGCCACGGGATGCCAAAACTAGTTGCAGGATGGCTGCTGTCAACAAGTGCAGGAAAGTCAGCACTGCTGGAGTGTGCATAGAGTTCAAGGCGCCCTGCAATTGGCAAGTACGGGCAACACATGACGTAGGTGTCATTCATGATGGCTCTGCTTGATGATATAGGTACTGCCGCGAGAAGGGCCATGCTGCGAGTATATCTGTTGCATAGGGTGACAGGGTGTCCAAGCCAGTTCTGCTGTCAGAACAAGCTGCTCGTAGAGAACAAAGGTTCAAGAACACATTCATAACCGCTTCAGTCCTGTAACATCCATAGTGCGGTTTGCTGTCGGACGAGCACCGTTCAGTTGTTGCAGCATGCCCGGCAGTTGAAAGCCCGCCCACCTTCATAAGCACCCATGAGAAAGCCTGCGCTGACACATATGCTACAGAAAGCATAATAGACCCGTAGCGGTGCAAGAAACGCTCAAACGCTGCGACATCTGGGTGCTCTGCAAGAGCGGTATCTTGTGCTGCGCTGCTGCTCTTTGCCAATGGCTGTTGTTGGAACGGATCCTGACCGCGTGCAGCTCGTTCAAGCACACTTTCTAGCTCAGCTTTGCCCCGCGTCACTGCTGCAGCGTCAACTGTGATGCTGGTCTCAAGGTCCTGCATGTTGTCGTTCACAGCGAATTGCGGATATCGTTTCCTGACAAGGCAAGGTCGAACCACATCAAGCACTTTTGTCTTGTACGAAAGCCCCAGAGCTCCCTACGATATCAACAATTGTTGTGTAGATGTTTGTCATCCTGTCAGTTCAACTAACAATTGCCTCAGCAGCCTGGCTTGGCAGTTGCTTGACTTTTTGACTGGGAGCTCCATTGCTGCCGAGCCAGCCGCGTCATCCGATAAAGTCCGTACTACTCAAAATGTCTGCCTCGCACTATCCACAATGCCTCAATATGTTGCAGCCTTCGCACAACTCACCATGCTTAGCAACGCGTTGCAGTGACTAAAAAAGTGTTTTATGTACGTCAACACTAGATCTGTAGGAGTCACCACAATCACCAGCAGCCACCCAGGCATCCTTTGCAGTACTGCAGTTTTAACGGCCTGACTTTGCCATAACACACCACCACAAACTGGTCTAAGGAAACGAAACTTGCAACATCCCAAGCAGATGTCGAATAGATCATGATGGATAGCTCAAGTTACACACCACAAACAGCAACCATACCCAACATCAAGAAATGTAACGGTCTGGCAGCATATATGTCTGTAATCTCACTATACCAGACCAAACAAGGCTGCCCTGCAACCAAGACCTCACTGGACACCATTGCCCTGCTGTGAGAACACCATAATAACATCATCAACAAACAGACACCTCGCACACCAAGGTAGACGTGTGCCGGGAACCTGTCTATGATCACCAACCCGCTGATCAGAACAGTAAAGAAAGCTGCCCCACCAGCATCACACAGCAGCAATGCCCCAAGCCCTACCTAACTAAACCACCAGCACTGCCACATCCACTGCTGCCAACGCCTGCATGCGCCTTCCACATCACCACAACGACCCAGAGTCCGCTGCCAACTCTCAAGCTGCCTGCACTATGCTGCTGCTGCTGCTGCTGCTGCTACTGGGCAATCAGCTTGGAATGTCTCAGCAGAGAGACTTAGATCAGGTCAGCCACGTTGGAAGGCAGCTCCTCAATCACCTGCAGAGCACGAGCACATGCGATAAGATGAGATTGACACATAGGCAAGCTCAGACTGCCGATCCCATCGATAGATCAAAAGCCCACACAAGCTAGAAGAGCAAAGAATGCGATTCTTGGACATCAAAAAGACAAGCAATGCAACAACACTGCATAACTTTTCTGCCATCAGGGATGATCACAAACCATCACAAACCATCACAGACGACTTTACATACAGATAGTGTGTGCAGACTGCCAATGATACTTACAGTGTTGTAGAAGCGCTGGATATCCTGAAGCATGCGCTCATCATCATGGGTAACAAAGTTGATGGCCACACCCTTACGACCGAAACGTCCTGAACGACCGATACGGTGCAGGTAGTTCTCAGGCTGGGTGGGCAGATCAAAGTTGATCACCAAGGACACCTGTAGGTAACAAACATAAAACATATTGGACGTCATATACAGAACAAAAGATTATAGGGAACGACAGCGACAACTGGTCAATACTGTGTGCCACCCCAGCACTCTCACAACAGCGTTGTCTGCGAACCGATTCATAGAAATACCCACTCATCGCTTAGCAAAACAATAACACCTTAACTAAATGTCATACAAGTTGGCAGTTCGCTGCACCAACGGGCTGCAGCAATTGTGCCTGAGCAAACGCATCAAGTGCCTGCATCCCAGACAATTGCTGCCCGAGCACAGACATAACAGCTGCAGCCCCCCCAATACCAATCTGCTTGTATTCAGTGTGCTAGAACTACACAGCTGCCAAGTGCAGACCTGTACTGCTTCCCTAACTCCCTACCTGCTGCACATCAATACCACGGGCCAGCAGGTCTGTGGTGATGAGCACACGGCTGCTGCCGGACCTGAACTCGCGCATGATGACGTCACGAGTGTTCTGGTCCATGTCACCGTGAGTGGCGGACACTGTGTGGTCGCGCTCACGCATCTTGTCTGTCAGCCAGTCGACCTGCAACATAAGGGGTAAAGGCAAGCAATAATCAGGACGCTTGTCATTCATGTCTTTTGGTCACCAGTGCAGCAGTAGCAAAGCAGTGCCTGGAGAGAGAAGGATGAGCAACTCAATTGCAAATGCAACAACACAACTCTATCGACTTGTTCCATTCTGACACAGCATGACGATGAGGTGTCACACAGCAGAAGGGCAATATCAACAGCTACTCTACTGTATAGCTCTGACAGTAGTACCAGTGCCCACTGCTCTGCTATGGCCCCGCCTGACCAGCAGTCCCAGAATACAGCAGCCACACTAGCTGGAAACATGACGCAAGGATACTCAATCACCCCAAGAACAGCTCAAGGAAAACAGAAACAAACAAGAGACCCACCTTGCGGCGTGTGTTTGCGAAGATGACAGACTGTGTGATGGCCAGAGTCTCATACAGATCGCAGAGAGTGTCCAGCTTCCAGTCCTCCTTCTCCACGTTGACGTAGAACTGCTTGATACCCTCAAGTGTCAGCTCATCACGCTTCACCAGAATGCGGACGGGCTTGTTCATGAACTTGCGGGTGATCTCAAGAGCCTCAGGGGGCAGGGTGGCAGAGAACACACCAACCTGCAAACAAGCAAAGTACGGTTCCTTAATGCCTCACGGCAACCAGCATAGATTTGCCCAATGAAACAATACACCTAGGTATGTACTATCACAAAGCACGAAGTTCAGTGGGAGTACTAAGATGTATACGCTCTACTTAGGTTACTTTGAACAAAAGGACCATGCAAACAAGTAAAGGCCAGGGCTTAAGAGCAGTATGCAGCAGGGGTTGCAGCAAATTCAAATCATACCTGGAGCTTGGGTGGCAGCAGCTGGAAGATGTCATAGATCTGGTCCTTGAAACCGCGAGAAAGCATCTCATCGGCCTCATCCAGCACGAACATCTTGATGGAGTCGGCGCGCAGGCAGCGGCGGCGCAACATGTCGAAGACACGACCAGGGGTACCGACCACCACGTGGACACCGGCACTCAGGATGCGGGCATCCTCACGCACGGAGGTACCACCGACGCAGGCGTGGCACTTGACCTGTGAAGAATGAAGCACACATACACAATTAGTGTTGCTGGAACAGCTTGCTCATATTGGTAACTAGCTATACTCATTCTCAGACTGTAACAGCTGTGATCACTATCACAAGCAGCATATTTAGCAGCTAGCTGATGCTGCAAGGTTCATGTACAAGTGCTGCCTCTGTACTGTTCACCATTGAGTTATGCAGACCAAGCGAGGACCCAGCGTACTGCAGGTCACCAGTGCTGCTGTTGCTGATTCCTGCTGCAGCTTTCCTGAAAACTCATGACTGACTGCGCAACGATACCGGCTGATTTACCAACCTGCAGGTAGTCTCCCAGGGCGCGCATGACCTTCTCAATCTGCTGCGCCAACTCACGAGTGGGAGCCAGCACCAGAGCCTGGCACTCCAGGGTGTTGTAGTCCAGGTTGTTCAGGATGCCGGCACAGAAGGTGGCAGTCTTACCAGTACCTGAAGTACAAATGGACCAACAGCAGAAGGTGGGTGAGTAAGTGTGGATTAGCAAGTTTCATAACAGCAGGTAGCAAAGGTTCAAAACTACGATGCAAGAAAAGCGCTGCACATGCAACAGATGATTCGACATAGTCCAGCCTCGGGCTACCGAAGCACCTGGCTATACTGCTATGTGTTGCTGCTGCCTTTTGCCATATAATGCTGGTAACAACACACCCTGTCCAACATATCTTCCAAAAGTTGTAATGAACAATGCTGCTGATGCTGCTGTTATGAAGCGGAGTAATGCCCTAGGTGACACCCACCTGACTGGGCCTGCTGAATCACATCCAGATTCTTGGTGAAGGGGACAATACCCTTCTGCTGGATGGCTGAGGGCTTCTCAAAACCTGCACAGTATCAAACACAGATGCAGATGGTGTTTCAGCACCAGCACCGCTCCAGATCTGGAGCAGGACAGACAGAAGCGGGCTGTGATGGCTGATAGACAATGCTGGACTGCCAACCTGGTGGCTGCTGCTGCGTCAGATCTGCTGTGACCTAGCTACTGACACAAGACTGCTGGTTTGATGCCAAAACCCCTCCCATGCCTCCAGACTGTCTGCTCTCAGCTACAGGTTGTGCCTAGGAACACCTTGTACTGCACTGCTGATATAAAAGAAAGTTTTGCTCGTGCAGCAAAGTGAACGCAATGCTGGCTGATGAAACAAGCTACTGCTGCTCCTGCTGCCCTGCTGATATGCATTGATGATGCAGACAGACAGCAAGGCCCCAGCAGTACAAACATGTGCAGCGCCCCAAAGGCTGATGCACATCTAGGCATAGAACTTAGTTAATATGGTTATGTGCCAAATGAAATGCTGACTACTGCACAGACTGCCCAAACTTGAATCAGACGCATGCTGCACAATACAGCTACTGCTGCTGCCCGGAAGCAGTGCACCTAGCCAGCGATGTTAGGTACACTGCTTAAGATGAAGCTGCTAAGACAGTTGCTCTTATGACCTGCTGGAGCTTCTGCCTGCTATTGTAATGCATTCGTGCTCATGTTATTGCTTTGGTGACCTGTCTGCATGAAGACTGACTGCTGCATTCCCTTTAAGCGGAGCTGATGAAAGTGACTTCATGCTGGCAAGCAGAATCCAGAACAAGAACGTGTATTGCAAGTCAAGCACATGTAAGCCTATCGCTGCTGCTGCTGCGGTGCAACTGCTTACAGCAGCTGCACAGCTTCAGACCTTGACGGCAGCTGCAAGTGGGGCCAATACTACGGTACGCACCATATGCATAGATACCACGCAGGAGGTTCTCATGTAGGCCCATCTGGTCAAAGGACTCGAATGTCTCCTCCTGCAATAAGGGACATCACAACATGTTGGCCATCTGCTGTCCATGCATGGGCCGCCTGACAGCTGCCCAGAGGCATAGCCACACAGTCGATAGGTTGCAAGTGTGCCGGGTGATCGGACAACATCTACATGCTTCTACTGATTGATAGCGAAAGCAGCCCTCGCTATGTCAAGATACTCACCCACTCGGTGAAGAAGTCTCCTGTCTGGGATTCACCCATGCTGCAGCACAAACAAGTACAACAGCAAACACAGTCCTGTCAACATCTGGCACCCAGCCTGGAATATGCGCAAGAATTGACGAGCTTCGCAAACAACTCATGGCACTTGATAGGCTCAGGCTGCAACCAGTCCCCTGTTGACGACGCATGATACTAAGGTGATTCTTGAATGCAGTGCTGGACGATACATCCACTGCCCAGCGCAGCGATACAACATATTTTCATGCTTTGGGAATCACACAGAACTCAAATGCTGCTTCCACTGCTCCTATGGTTCGAATCCTATGACGGCCGATGGCCAGCAGAGCACGCACTACTCCTGCATCTTCTGGTCGTAGGCCTTGGCATCGTAGGCTGTTTCAGTAGTCATCCTATACGTCTTTCGAGGTGAGGCAAAGGGGCCAACACCTAATAAGCTTTGGGGAGCGCTGGAAAAGCGGGGTTGAAAGCTGTTGAAAGCAGACCTCTGGTGTGCTGGAAGCTACACCAGGAAAAGGACTGATTGATGCATGCGCACAGTCTAAGTTCCCGTCCCAACCCACTACCCGCCCACAGGTTTTAGCCGGTCCCAGGCTTGCAACTGATGTAGCTTCTCTTGAAGCAATCAGCGCCCTTCAGAGATCAGGCTGCTTCCGATAACGCATTTCTTTGCTGAACCAAAACTTGCTGCCACCGTGATCCAAGGCTCGCCACTGCTCACCGTACAGTGTACCTGTCGTCTTTCCCTGTTGCACCGTGGGAGCGAACGTCTGGAAGCAGTGAGACAGTAAGATGACAGATACACTGTCCTATGCACATACTGCTCAAGTGCACAGCAGTAGGATGGCCTTAGCAGGAGCTATATGCTGCTTCACAGCTGATACAGTCAAGGAAGCTGGCCGGAAGGGGTAAGCAGAAGCGCTCAAACGAAGCTGCTGCTCCGCTTGCTTGTGGTGGACAATATTCATCACAGCCTCTTGTTACATGGCCTGTTCAGGTTCCAAGCAAATGTGACTTCGACACTGTTTTTATGTAAGCAACTGGTGTTACCAGCATGGTACATGCTCCAGCAACACATATTCCGCACAACATTATCTAAGACATCTGCAGAAAGTCACTCTAGTTGGCCTTCCAGTTCCTCGGCTGGCGGGTCATCTGCTGGTTGCCGTGGCCCACCCATCCCTCCTCTCAATTGCCGCAACAGCGGCAACTCTCCAGAATCCGCAATCTTCACCACAGCCCCAGGTTTCCCACTCTCGCTGCCAACCTTATCTATCTTGAACACGAGATCCAAGCCTCTCAAAACTGCAGCAGGACAAAGCACAGCAGCAGCAGACGCGCAGGGACTCATGGCTGCTGGTGACAGGTGACAGTCTGCAACCCCAGATGCCAAAGCGTCAGGTCACATTAGTGCAGGGAATATCCTTGCACCAGTACAGCATTGTAGGCCTGTTGTGCCAAGCAGTAACGAGGTAACCCTTGGCATCTGGAGTGTGCAGGCTTTCGCACACAGCAGCAAGCCATGGTGGTATCCCTGCAGTCTGCTGCTGCTGTTGGCTGTCTTGCTGTACAACTGCCCTGCTGCCTTAAGTCGGTCTCTCTGCTGTAGCCTTGCTTGTCCATGCTGCACTTGCACACGTGCCAAGACCCCAGTTTTGGCGCTGTAGCCACTTCGCTGACAACTCAAAAGCACATAATCAGGTGTCCATTCAGTCATGTACACTGTCTGAGTAACATTTGCCTCGGTTGCTGATTGTTTTACCTAGGATCTAGCAGCTGAGCTGTCTAGCTGGCCTCCTTGAGCTCTCCTGAGTCTGAAATAATGACCTTCTTGCTGGGAGATCCGCTGCCGCTGCCCACTGCTTCAACCTTGTACACAAGATCCATGCCCTCCAGGACTGCAGGGCGAAGTGGGTTGTAGGTGTCATGCAGGATGCAACATGCGATCATAACTACTACGCAGCATCTCTATCTGGACGCCCAACGCCACAAGCTGATGTGTGCTAGCTCAGTACCACTGTCATGTGATCATGCCTTTGAAGGAAGATGCAGCAAGCACACCTGGTACACGAGTGCATGCTGGTGCTGTAGTTGCAGGGGTTACAAGATGGCCATGCTGTGGCTGTACTGCGCTATTCATGTCATGTGCTCACCCTTTCCGAACACCACGTGGCGTCCGTCAAGCCAGGATGTCTTGACAGTGGTGATGAAGAATTGGCTGCCGTTTGTGTTTGGTCCTGCATTGGCCATTGACAGGTATCCAGGGCCCTTGTGCTTGAGCTTGAAGTTCTCGTCAGCAAACTTCTCGCCATAGATAGACTCTCCACCAGTGCCATCACCACTGCAGACCAGGTAACATCAAGTATGGATGTGCTGGTTGATGAGATAGTAATGTGTTGGATTCTCTTCGGGTAAGTTCCCTGCATGCTGAATATTGCCAGGATATGCCTGCTGCAGACCGTTGCAAGTCAAGCACACAGTAACAGGCGCAAAAGTATGGATGTCTGCTGCGCGACTCACCGAGTGAAGTCACCCCCCTGCAGCATGAACTGAGGGATGATGCGATGGAACACTGATCCTTTGTAATGCAGGGGCTTGCCAGACTTGCCCACACCCTTCTCGCCGGTGCACAGAGCCCTGAAGTTTTCTACGGTCTTTGGTGCGACATCACCAAAGAGTCCCATAACGATACGGCCTGTGCAATGGGATTATAGTTACAGTGATATTGGTAGCATAGAACATATGGTGCTTGACCTCTCGCTGCCATTTGACTCACCTTCTGGCTTGCCATCGATCTCAATATCAAAGAATACCTGCAATGAATCAATTTGGACGCCTTGTCAGCTACCGGCAGAGCCGAAAAAGAGAACGGCAGTTGATTGATCGCCCAAGCGCGCACCTTGTGTGTGACCACTGCTTTCTTCTTCTCCTTGGTTGCTGCTAAAGCGTACACCGCTAATACGGCCAAAACGGCCACTACAAGAGCTCTGCTGCTCCTAACCATAGTGGCGATGCTGTGGGTGAGGTGTCCGGCACCTTCGGGTGTTCACCGTTTGCCACTGGTCTGCAGACCTAAGTTAAGTGCAAATTGTAGACACCATAGGTTTGCGACTGGTTGCGCTACAGTGCACTTTTTCCCGTGACTCCCTGACACGGTGAGTTCAGCGGACAGAGGCGCAACAACTTCGACGCACGGGGTCCTGGAACATGCAGCTTTCAAGTGCGACGACAGTAATTGATGTTGATACTTCAGCATGCAAGACTCGCAGATACACACTGGGGCACCCTGCCTCTATATCACGGCAGGCGTAGCATTCTGCTGGCGCAGTGCAATGTCACGCATGCTGGGATACATTGTTTCACAGCAAATTCTTACAGGTTTGCGGTGGTCACCTGCTGATCAAGCATTGTACGAGTTGAGCAGTGCAATGCTACCAGCATGGTAGAAACAAGACCTCCGTAGTTTGCACAGTACTGCGCATGATGTCAGTAGGTACATTGCCGCCAGCATGTTCAGCTGCCATCATGGTTCACTTTGGCTGCCTCGCTGCATGCTGCTGCTGTTGTTGTCTATGTTCACGCGGTATGACATTGAGTACCAGTCTGCTAAAGGGTTGTAAGCTGTCAGTGAGACAGACACCAACTTGCTGTTGACAGTGGCCTGTCGGTGGCTGCTCGACAAGCAAGCAAGAAGCGGGAAGGAATCAGGTCTGACAAGGACAGCAGCGACGGCAGTAGCAGCAGCAGCAGCAGCATCAGCAGCAGCCAATAATGGTGCACTAGGCCAGGGGTATGCACACTTCAGAATCCTTGCTTTTATGCCTTCTTGCCCGGTCAGCACTCGATCTCAGCAGCGCCTGCATTGCATGAGACATGGATACATGGCTGAATCTTCAGTATGGCTCCAGCTTGTCGTGGAGGTGATGATTCCTTCGGTACTGGAAAACCACTTCTCCACCTATGGGAGAAGATCGATCCAATAGGAGATGCCTCGGGCCCAACCTGAGGTCTGAAACCAGAGTGGACTTCATACAATCATCATCATGCGGCATGCAGCTCGCGCGCATGAGCAAGCACTCAACAGTCTCCAGTTGCAGCAGGACATTCAAGACTTCGAAAGTTCACCCTCAAAATCTGCTGCTGCATCATTGCATGATCTGCTGTTCCTGCACCGATCTGAGAGAGGTGTTTAGGCACAACACACACTTGCTATGCTGCCACCTATATTCGTGTTAAGAACCCACTTGCAGAGTCTTGAAGATCCATCTCTTATGAAGGCATTGGCTTGCGTACTGACCGCTGTACTGACTGCTGCACACAATGCAAGCATTGGTTTGTGTACTGACCGCTGCGCATAATGCAAGCACTGGACAGCGGTTGGTATCATACTAATTGCAACGGTTGCAATGTAGTGAGAAAGGAAAGCTGGTTGATTGATTTTTCATGTGATGTTCCTGACTGCCCTGTGCCCTGCAATTACGCCCGGGTGGGCACCTCAAGCACAGCTATAGGCTTTGGTAAGTGCTTGTGTGAGCTGAAGTGTAAAAAAATATGGCTCGTGCTGCAAAGTGAAAGCAATGCTGGTTGATGATGAAAGGCTGAAGTGCCACGCTAAGACTGAGTGCCTTCCAAGGCTTTCAGCCTGAGTGAAGGAACTGAATGGTCCATTGTACTTGATTCAAGGACCGCTTACTCTGTCTTGCTGGCTTCAAGACATCCAGCTGATGAGGCTGTGCCGCAAGATGACCACAGAGAGCTGACAAGCAAGAAGCATATCACTGCCTTTCTGTCTTGTTCACAGCCAACGTCCTCTATTGGGCAATCAACTGCAATGCAAGCATGACTAGGCAGCTTGTGGCACTGCCACATGATGTCAGAGCACTGCCGTGCCCCAGCAGCCCCTGTAGCATCATCCGGCCTCCGTATTTTACCAGCGAGCTGTAGCTTCCAATCTACAAGCGCTGATGAAAGATGTTTCTCAGCATCACAAGGGCTCACACGCAGGAGCAGACAGGAGCTTGGCTTGCTGAAAGGATGCACTGTGATGTGTAAGACCATATATGCTTATCAGAACACCAAGTATGGATGTAAATGGCGAGTCAAGATGGTCAGAAATTGTCAGCAAAAGCGCTGCATGTGACTGGGTCCAGCTCACTCTGAGTTCCTATTAGGGCAGCATACGACAGCACATGCCATACAAGACGTATACTAGCGGCAGCTCGTACCCCATAACGTGGGCCTACGATCTTGGCCTTCCATTGGAAGCTGTGTAGTACACCCTGTGGCAGTGTGTACCCGCGTGGCAACACGTAACACGCATGCGTCAAACCCCGCCAGACGTTTGACAAAGCGCTGTACACATCTCTCGGTCCTCATGATGTCGGCTGATCGATATTGGTTGGTTTGCTGGGTTGCGTGCCATCGTGTCGGGCATAAAAGCATCAAACCGAACTGCTGATCATACGCACAGTTGCGAAACGGTAGTCCTACAGCATGGCCGCAGCAAAAACTAGTC